>KI915042.1:5962857-6270357 GCA_000473445.2 Anopheles farauti | reverse complement strand
TAATGAAAGTGAATTGCATCTTGTTATTCACATAATCTATCGTACCTGAAATTTTCGATTAAATATCATGCAAATTAAATTTCGATTAAATATTATGTTGCAAATTGTATGATGACGGATGATGAAGAGATGAAGATTTATTTCTGTAAATGTGTTTTTTTTTTCATACAATAACCAATTTATGCTCTATGCTTTGACAACGAGTTAAGATGCTTGATATATTCTCAAACAAATGTCAAGCTTACCTTGTTGCTTATACTAGTATCTTTTTTCAATAAACTGTAGAGACTAGTAGAACTCATTTTTTCGTGATAATGTTTGTAAGTCTGGTAACAAAGAACAAATCATAACGTTACGTTTAAGTTCGTAAACATAAGCCAACATTGAACTTATTAAAATCAAATTAATTGAATTAAGAACTCATTTCTACTGGTATAGAGATTTTTTCTATGGTATACAAAATACATTATTAAATTTATACTGATTATTTACAATTACCATGTTTTTGTATACTGTTTTATTCACGATTTTATTTAATTGTGATATGAGTTTTGAGTCAAGTATTATTTAAAAAAATCCCATTTACGATCGCAAATCTATTGCAAAAATGCTATAAAATCACCCTTCTTAAATCCATTGCGATCCTCGTGGTAACGTACCGCCCTGTCGGACTGTTTAATATTGTTTTACGTCGGGTTTAACTGCTTGATCACAGCTGGGATGCTCGTTATTTGCCAGAAGCAATCCGTGCCGCACGTACGCGGATCGTACCAAAAGGTAGGTCCAACCGTCTCGTAGACGACTGCGATGATTCTGAAAGGCTCAACCCTGAGTCCAAACGCAATGGTTGCCGTTCTGTGGCTTCATTTCACTCGCCGGCCGCGTACGTACGATCATCCATCAGCCGTCCAACGCGAGCCGCATAATAATTTGTTCGTGTTCCATTGCAAATCGCACGTTCCTTCTGTCGAGTGACTGATGTGCCCGGCTCGGCTGTCGTTGCATAATGCCGACGCACACAACGTATGCACGGATCGTAGGATCTGCCCGGTTACACGTACTACGTACACCTATCCGCAGACGAGTAGAAAGAGGAAGAACAGGGCCACCCCAATGATTATGGTTCATTTTACTTTCGTTCACGACGGAAACCGACGGTCCCGGTGAAAGAATGCAAGGATTTCGTGTTTTTTTAACGTTGATGTTGTTTCTTTTTTTTCGCCGGTGTTGTTCTGTTGTGTCGGAGGTGACTGGATAATGTAATAATAAGGAATGCCGTACACGACGGCGTCACACATGCCGGAGAGCATGTTGTTTAAATTATTGAGCATATAATTTGTTTTATTAGTACAGCATAAATCAGAACCGGCGAGGGTAGTGCAGTGATTCGCGAAGAAGAGAAAAAGAGCGAACGAGCGCATTCAAACATATCATTTACGTAGCCTAAGGCGAGAGACGCGGATGGTTTCGTTTCTAGTGCTAGCAGTCAGATGCAGAAGCTGTAGAAGATGCAGTAAAAGAGAACACGACGAGCTTATATTAGAGCTAAACTCAGGCTTTGGTGAATATAAGATGGTTCATATATTTTTAAATTGTATTTATTTAGCCAATTTTTACTTACAGGCCGTATTATAATTTAAAAAGTATTTGGAGGATCTTCAAAGCTTTACTCCAGAAGATTCTAAAAGAATGTAACCAATGGAATCCGTTGTTTCATTTGCCTTGAGAAGTTAACGATACATTTGGCTATTTAATCACCATTAATTTTCCGTATCAGCAATGTCTATGAGTATCTAAAAATTATATAATAAGTAATGAAACTGCACGCAATAACACTAAAATTTGTTGGTATGTTCGATCATAAACAAAAAGCAAAACATATAGCACACAGATAATGAGAATAAAGTTTCTCTCCTTCAAAATCCAGGTTTTTAACGAGAAGGATGTAAAAAACGCCTATACAACGCGCCTGAAATCCATTATTTGCTTGGTCCAAATTATGGAAAGAAGTTGTTTTTATTAATTTTGCAACTCAGTGCAACAAAAATGTTGTTTTATTTTCTAGATTTCTTTCGAATTCTCAGAAAACAATTTATCCAATAGTTACATTAGGGATTGCTTTACACGAGCTCGAATATTCTTCCGCATACTAGGATCAGTCTTTTACAATAAAATAAAACAATCGCGTGGCATCCCATTCCCGGGGTAGGTTGGAGAAAATTAAGACGAGCCGTGTCGCACAAACCTGTCGCACGCTGGGTAGCCTTAATCGTCGATGCTAACGATTCTGCTGATGTGTCATTTGAATATTCGGTAATTTATGACCCCCACCCGGTATGTGGCATGCGTCTGCGTAAGTATCGGAGGCGAAAGTTTCCGCTCGCGTCCGCACGCTCTTCGCTCCCGGCAATCGCTGTTTAATCTGCTCCGAGCCATCCCGGGACGTGCAGGACGTGGTTTCCACGGCGGAGCCTAAGCATATGCGCGAACCATTAAGGTAACAAATCGTACCGCATTAGTTGACACCGTTAAGCCCTGGTCGGGCGGGTGCCGTAGGACCAGTCTGGCGAGAGTAAGGCGATTTTACGAGCTGTTTTAACGAACTGGTAGTGTCAGTTGTGCGCTTTCCCACAGCTTCGGAATTAGGTTCAATCAGGCGGGATGTGGAACAATTAGTTTAGCGCTGGAGGGACTCCTCCCGGTCGGCGATCTGTCCGGGGAAACTAAATGTGTTTGTGTTTAGATAGAGAAGAAATTTGATTCTTTCAAACAGCATCTAATCGGTTGCATTTATTTGCAGACACAATACCGTGCGGTGGAACGCTTCCCAGGCGTACGGCGATGGGTTTCGGTGGCAACGCCACGCAGTACGGAATGGGTGGACATGGTCGGAGTGGCGGCGGTGGCGCTGGCCTCGGTGGTGGTATAGGTGGGGGTGGTGGTGGAAGTGGTGGTGGTGGCTGTGGCAGTGGAAGCCTCGGTGCGATCACGTCCCCAACTGGAGGTGGCTCCGGAACGCTGCTGGCTGGTACCGGACCCACCTCGGCACACTTCCGCGATCGACAGGAGGGCTCCGGTGCTACGAACGAGATGGATGATCTGATACATCTACCCGGCCCGCTCACCGAGGATGCGGTCATGCGTACATTGCACAACCGTTTCAACGATGGAAAATATTTCGTAAGTATCGTAGTTCGTCTGGAATGTCATAGTAACCTAGCAAATAGGCTTCAGCGATCTTCTTAAAGTCGTTATCATTGAAATGATCTATTATGAGAAGTGCCAATTATTGAAAACATTATAAAATCTTTATAGCTTACAGATTATATACACAAAACATGCACCATGAATCATGTAGTAAATAGTATCATCCTCCTCATTTCATGGTCTGTCTGTAGAATATCAATCATTCATTGAATAAATAAATATACTTTAGCAAAATCGATCTGTGAAAAGTATATTCAGCTATTCGTTATAGATTGACTTCTTGCATTGTTTCATAGATTAAAGTTATAGTATATTTTTTCCAATCTCTAATTTCAAGATATTTATTTGAACCATGTGATATACCTCTTTTTAAAAATAAATTTAAATCCTTATATTTTGACCATTTGTTATATGTATAGCTGTGTACTTAAACAGGCTTTAGTAATGACATTGTTGGGTTGTTTTCACTTTCTATTTTTTTAGACACATATCTTCATGATAGTTATTTTGTTGATATGAGATTTGTTTAAATGAGATTGCGTGTCTAATAAACTGCACATATGTCTATAATGCTCATGTATCGGATAATGATTTCCTGTTGTTAAAGAAGCCATGGGCAGAACAAATACTTTGATTTTTTTAAATATGATTTCAGCTACCCTCAAGCTGTGTACTTATGATTAATTTTTTTAAGTGCAAGTTGATTGCAGCTTTGAGCGAACAATGACTTAGAGATAATAAGCCACTAGTAAAACATAAAATTTTGCACACAATTTGACATTGTTTTGCCCCAAATATGATACAAGAATTGTCTTAAATTTGAGAACGTAATGCTGTTTTATGGTTGTATTTGGGTGTATTTCGATACCCGAAGAACAAGAAAGACTTTTGGTTACCAACAAAGTTTTATTTTATCTTGTTTATCTTTTGCGTGTTCGTAACGTTTTCGTTTTATGAAAATGTTCATATTCATAAAAAGTTCATAAATGTTAATAAAATGCTTGACTAAGATTGTCACTGCCTTGTAAAGCTGATGAAAGATCATTCAGTGAGCCCATGTGACAAACAAACCATTCCTCCAAATTTCTTCAAGCTTAATTTCCTACATAAATTTAATTTCTTTTTCCGGCCCACGGTTCATTAGCAAACGTCATAAACCTTCGTATAAAAACGAAAAAGAACATTATCCACCCACATCTCTTCGGATGCATGGTATCATGGCACAACTCCGCCAGTTCGGCACACGCTCATCGTGCACCCACAAGCGCAAAACCGTTTCTTGATTAAAATGAATTCACCTTCACCTGAACCACTTTCGCTCGCTGGCGGCGATCGTCCCACCCAAAAGCGTGCTCTAAGATGAATGCAAACCCAAACAAAAGCGATCCCGCACACGTTTTCGTTTGAACCAGTGCGCTCGCCGGGCTAATGAGTTTATGTTTTAGGGAGGGGGCCACCAAAAGGTGCAGTGAAAATACAATCCCCTCGCTGACCCGCTTTCGGTGTCGATTTTTGCCGTGCCGTTTGGGTCACTTTTATTTTCCATTCAAGCGAGCGCCTGTGTGCCCCCACAAAAACAATTAACGAATCAAACATTGCCCCGAAAAAAGGCGCCACAAATTGCAGCAAAAGCGAAGGAAAAAAAAATAATTCGTGTCAGGGTCAGATGTGTTTGTTGGAAAATGTGATTGACTTTTCCTTGTGCGCTCGAACCGCCGTAAACTGTGGCGAAACGCCCCCAGAGCTAATTGTTCGCAGGGGACTGACCAGATTCGAAAAGCAAAGACAAATTCACTTTTTCTTGATTAAAGAATTAACTTTAATGGGTGTATGGGAAGGCGCGGAACTGAGAGAAAAGAGTCGGGTACCCCATCAGCATGAATCTGGGTCTCGGGGGTTCCATTTCACTCCGACGGTTTTTCTTCCCCAGTCCATTCGGTGCACTTTCTGGCATTTTCTATGATTGTGATTGTCGTTTAGCTGAAAATTCGTGCCCATTTTCCCATTTTCTCACGAGACCAAGCACACACGCGCGTGGAGGAGAGAGAAATCCCTCCTCATAAGCGAGAACTAATCGGCGTGTGTTGGTGGACGGGAAGGAAAATCCGCAACTCTTCTTCGAACTGGTTCACTGAATTTCGTACCAATGCGATAAGGAAAGAGAGAAAGAGAGAGAGAGTGAGAGAAAAAGAATTAAAGAGACAAATAGTGAGAGAGAGAGAGAGTGAGAGACTGCCACCACCACAGGTCGTGTATTGATTGATTGGCTACGATCGCCAATATTTCGGTCCCACTGATCATATGTGTGTGACGGTGTGTGGAAAATTGCAAAAATCTTATTGTGCTGTGTTCGGGCAGAAGGAAAAGAGAGTCTTTCCGGCGATCACTTTGATCGTGCCGGGTATGAGAAAATGAAAAGTGAATTGCCCTAGCGAACGACAGGCGGAATCGGGGACATTGGAAAGTGAAGTGAAGGGTCCGAAGGCGATTGTAGTCGGGTTTGAATTCTTAAAACGGTCGTGTATCTAATGAGTAATTGAGCTTTAATTGAGGTTTCGTTTCATTTTTGAAATTGCGAAACTGACAAAGAGAAATTCGGGAAAGTAGTCATAGTGTCAATAAAAAAAAAATAACCTGTTTGAATTCTTATACACCTACTCCCGACGATGATACTAGCGATAGCATAGATGAATCGAATAATTCCACAAATTATCTGCCCCCATACTGCATACCTCGGCGGATGAGCCGCACCTGCCCGTGGAGCAAACCAGCAACGGAGGGAAAATGAAAATCAAAATAAAAACATAAAAATAAAACAATCAACACCCATCGCGCCGGGCGCGCGAAGCTATTTCAACGATCCGCGGCATTTCCGTTGCAAAACCTCGCGAACCCTCCGGAACCGGTCATATAAAAGTTCCCCCTTCCCCGGGGTGGTCGTTTAGCGTTTTGTGACGAAGCACTTGTGCGGCGTTGTTTTTTTTTTTTTTTGCTTTTTCATTTGTACCTGGTTCCTCCACGTTTGCTTTGCTTTTCTTGCATTCCATTTTTATATTCATTTTATTTGCCGAGCTGCATGTCTCAACGGCCTTCTTCTTCCGCTGCCCACACCCGTTGAGGTGTGGGGAAGGGAGAGATAATTCCTGAAGAGTAGTGGTAAGGTTAAACCCGATCATAAGTAATCATAAAACAGCGCTAAGCTATGCATGATGTTGTTTTGCTTTTGCATTTCCCGCACCGTTCTTTGTATTCACACACACACACACACATACACATACTCTCACATACACACACGTTGGACGTTTTCTTTAACCATGACTCGACTCGAAAGACTTGGGCTCACTATCTTGGGGCGCTTCTAACGGTGTTGCAGGAAACAACTTCTCATTGCTCATCACCACACGCACACACGATCACATATCTGGAAGCATGCTTTTTTATTTGCGCCGACCCCTGACTGGCTGCCATTTTGACTGCCCCCAAGATCCGGCTGGATCGCCACCACCACAAACACACATACTCACAGACATACTCAGACGATTGGGAGCTGAGAATCATCCAAACGGATAAGAAGGAGCTGCCGAGCTCAATCCAATTAAACGAAACGCGCAGGCCAAAAGGGGCGGGCATATGCGCGGGTGATTAAAAATAATCATCACGAAGGTGGGAATCATCATTCGAATGGTTTTTTTTTTTTCACGCAAAACTGGGCAGCGCACTGAAATTGATTTGCTTCGAGATTTTTTTCCCCTCATCGCTCTCTTTCGCTCGGTTTCGGTTCGTGGATTTGCGCGATTCATTCGCACGATTCGATTAACCGGTCGCGATTAGCTGCAGTGCGCCCAGCGATCAGGCTCGAGTCAGCGACCTCGAGCGATGATGAGCTCGGTCGCGTAAAAACCCGTGCCGTGGCTTAACCATTTGACATAATCCCTTCAGAGGTAAAATGGGGACATTCCGTGCCAGCAACTCTTCCACACTCATCGGGAAAGCTCATCGCCGAACGCGCTGCCACCGTCGACGTTTCGACCTACTTCGGCCGGTTCATGCACACCGAAACACGTCGCCCTCAGCATCCCACTTTCTATCTCCTGGCTCGCTTTTGGGACGTAAATCACAATCGATCTTCGTACCATCGCGTTTGTCGCTGCCGGCGGCGTGACGTTCGATCACCGATTAATCCTCGTCGGGTTGGTGCCTGCGGTGGTTGGGCTTTGAGTTCTGAAGCGGCTGAAGGTGGTTTTTGTTGTTCTTGTTCTTTTAAATTTGGGTCGTCTTTGGATGGAATTCGCCGGCTCATGCTGTGCTACATGCTGTCATGCTTCATCTGTGATTAGCATTTGTAATGGAGGGAATACACGAAACGAAAGAACTTAACAAGTGTAAATGCACACTAGTCGGTATTTTTTAAAGCCGGTATTTTTTATATTTATATACAGACTATATTAGAAATAGTGTTATTCCACAAAGTGATGACGGAAGTATATAGTACTTTCCCTCGTACAATATAATATCGGCTAAAACAAACTTTGAAATATGCAAACTAGAAATATAAGCTTTATGTGTCATGTATTAAATCGTTAAGAATTTTTTTTTCTCACGCTTCAATTAGAATTTGAAGGTTTCTAGGTATCTGGAAGAATGAAATCCTGAGCACTATATATTTTACATTTATAAGTTAACATTCATAAGTAAACATAAGTTAACATTTGGATACGAGGAAGGATCTATTGAAATCCGAGCAGGAAAAATATGTGGTATACGTTTGGGAAATAAGCTATTTTTGTTTTAATGATATTACAACGTATTGCATTAAAAGACTGGAATGTAACATTAAGAAAACGGTTAGAGGTACAATTAATAACTTGATTGTGAGAAGTAATTTTATAAATTATATATAAATATAAATAAATATAAATTTTGTTCAATTCAGTTTCCGGATTTCCTAATGAATTGCTGGCCAATTAACAGTCTAACGTTCCGTGATAAAAAATTATTCTTAGTACACGTTCTAAACGCTATACACACACATCTTCTTATTTTAATACCATTTAATATAGTTCACAGTCAACTGTACGTCGTTTATGGATGTTACAATATAACTGATACAGAATGAGAATAAATATTATCAATAAATAAATAAATAAATAGAATAAATATTATCAAATTATTAAATTATAAAAATAAAAAACCATTCAAGCTAACTTATTTAATCTAGGTGGCGTTTTGTTTTGTTGCATATTTATTAAAAAAAGTTTTAAGTATAGTTTTCACTATTCAACTTTTTTTCATCCATAGTTTTATTTCATTAAACCTTTGATTTTATTTTTTTATTTAATTTGATTGTTTCCAGGTACCAGATCAATCATTTGATAAGTTAGTAGAGACTATCTATTTTAACTTCTTAAATCAGTTGAGTGATTCAGAATGTCTACCACTGTATCGATATATCTAGAGTCTACAGTTAATGTCAAGTAAGGAACCGGATCGTAATAATGAAATTGAACAGCATGTTTTCATGCTGCCGAGAAAAAACTGTCTATAAAATCATAAACCAACAGCATTGCCCACATGCTTTACGAAGGTTCAACCTTCCAACCGTACAGCTGCTACTGCAACCACTAAGCACGTGCAGTTCACTTCACATTATGTACTCTTGCCTGGACAGGAGAGGGCAGTAAGAACCACACACACAAACACACCGAGCATGGATTGCATAAGTTTCCTCTCACTACATTTGACGGCACTTTTTTTTCGCGCGTCTAATGCCTGAGCCGGGCTGAAGCCGAAACAACAACAACAAATTGCCCAGATAAGCCAGCCAGGCTTGGACAAATGTTTGCGGCTTTCAAGAGGCAAAGAAGGCGTAACGTTTGGTAGTTGACGCAAATTTGCACGTGTGCGTCGTACGGCCTTACGTGGGACAGGTTTAATAAGGCGAATTAAATCAATCTGACGCGTGTGTGTTTTGAAGGAGTTTAAGTTTAATTAAGAGTGGATACGATGCTAAGACATACTACTTTTCGTAATATAAATCTTATTTAGCTTTAAACAGAAAGGAATCTAACCATCCTACTATCTCTGCTATTTTCTCACGATCGTGAACACAGACCAACGTTGGACCTATTCTGTTGTCCGTCAATCCATACCACGATGTCGGCAACCCGCTTACGCTGTCCTCTACTCGCTCGGTTCCTCTTGCACCTCAGCTACGCAAAATCGTCCAGGAGGCGGTTCGACAGCAGGCGGAAACGGGCTACCCGCAGGCGATCATTCTTTCTGGTAAGCAACTGAAACCCAACTCCCCAAGCTCGATTTCCTGTCGAGCTAAACACCTCTAAAAGCCCTCCCGATACAATCGGCACACGGTGACTTTCTCTCGCTCCCAAATGCTGGGCGGCTCAAATTTTCGGGTGCTCATTAGCACCAACCGAAAGGGTCCTAAATACCGCGGTGCTAATCTTCGATGAAACTGTTTCTCCCCTCTTGCCAGGCACTTCCGGTTCGGGCAAGACGCACTGTTCGATGCTGCTGCTCAGGCAGTTGTTTGCCGTGGCCGGCGGTGGACCAGAAACCGACGCGTTCAAACATCTGGCGGCGGCCTTCACTGTGCTGCGTTCGCTTGGTTCGGCTAAAACGGCGACCAACTCGGAGTCGAGCAGAATTGTAAGTCGTTGTAGTATTAATCATTCACCAAAATCATCATCATCGAAAATGATATCACTTTTCTTCTCCTCCAAAAACCACCCCAGGGCCAATTCATCGAAGTGCAGGTGACGGACGGGGCGCTCTATCGCACCAAGATTCACTGCTACTTCCTCGACCAGACGCGCGTCATCCGGCCGTTGCCGAACGAGAAAAACTACCATATCTTTTACCAAATGCTGGCCGGGCTAAACGCGGAAGAGTGCGCTCGACTCAACTTGGAGGGTTACTCGCCGGCGAATCTGCGCTACCTGCAGCACGGCGACATCCGGCAGGACGAGCAGGAAGACGCGGCCCGCTTCCAGGCGTGGAAGGCCTGCCTCGGTATCCTCGGCATTCCGTTCCTCGATGTGGTGAGGGTTCTGGCGGCGGTGCTGCTGCTTGGCAACGTGCAGTTTGTCGATGGGCAGGTATGGAGCTAAAATTAGTCTTTGGTTCTAAATGCGGTGCTTTTGGTCTCGTGCCAAAGCGTCCGCTTTTCACGCCGCATGTTGGGAGTTCGACTCTCGATGCCTTCTTTCACTTATGATGAATGCTTTTATTGGGTAATTTACGGCTGATTTGCCGCACTGTAACCAGTAGCGCGCTTAAATGATCAGATACACATTTACGTCTGAAAAGTGAAAGTATTTTACAATTTTTACATTAAGATGTACAGGACGCATACTTTATCGCTGCATCTTTTTCTCCACAGGGTCTCGAGGTGGAAGTGGTCGGCGAAACGGAATTGAACGCCGTTGCTAATCTGTTGGGTGTTCCGCCGGCGCAACTGTTCCGGGGTCTGACAACCCGCACGCACAATGCCCGCGGTCAGCTAATCAAGTCGGTTTGCGATGCCAACATGTCCAACATGACGCGCGATTGCCTTGCCAAGGCTCTCTACTGCAGGACAGTAGCGACGATCGTCCGCAGGGCAAACAGCTTGAAACGGTTCGTATTTTGTTTAACAAGCGTGTTTGTAATATCGGCACAAATCTAATTTCCTCCATCTTTAAACGACAGTCTCGGTTCTACGCTCGGCACGCTCAGCTCAGACAGCAACGAGTCGGTACATAATCAGGCTGAAGTGGCCAGCCAGCACGCGTCCACGATCGGAGGAAATGCAGGGTCAAAGTCGATGGCTGCCTTGAATAACGCCGTGCGACACGCCACGGATGGCTTCATTGGTGAGTAACACATATTTTTTATCAATTCTTTTTTACCGAAACAAAACTTGAGGTAAGAAGAAGGACTTGTCATCTCTTTCCCTCAGACAGAGAGATGTTCGTTTGTGTTCTATAAATAGCATATCGTTCAATAGCGCCACCTAGGGAGAGAAACGAATGAGCTACAAGCTTTACACAAAAAAAATACAGATGGCGCTGCAACATCTTTCGAACTTGATGGGCGCTGTTGTAGAGTTCTGTTCAACTGGTCCACTGATTGTTTTTTTTTTTATTTATGTATAATGATCGAACCGTCCGTACATTTTAAATCAATACAAACAAAATATCGAATACAATTTCAAATAGGAACTTTGAATGCTGTTTGTGAGTTGTTATTGTACGTCAAGTTTGTGCTTTTCTAATACGTATATTTATATTTCTATGTTGGTTTTTGGTTTTTCGGTATTTTATCAAGCCCGTATTCGAACCCGTAGCTTAAAGTTTGATGATAGGATTTTATTTTCATAGACGGTTGTTACATGAAGTAAAAGTCTAAGTATGTATTCGAAATAAAGTACAAACTGACTAAGATAGCACAAAAGTAGGCAGCTCCAATAGCTTCAAACCCTTGGGGAATGGTTTAAAATCCAACTCCGAACCACATTTCACTGTAATGGTCTCTTCCACTTGCAGGTATCTTGGATATGTTCGGGTTCGAGGAGCCCCGTCCAGCACAGCTCGAGCACTTGTGCATCAACCTGTGCGCGGAAACCATGCAGCACTTCTACAATACGCACATCTTCAAGAGCTCGGTCGAATCGTGTCGCGAGGAAGGCATCATTTGTGACACGGAAGTCGATTACGTGGACAACGTACCCTGCATCGATCTCATTTCATCGCTCCGTACCGGCCTGCTGAGCATGCTGGATGCGGAATGTTCGGTGCGCGGCACGGCCGAAAGCTACGTCGCGAAGATCAAGGTGCAGCATCGCAACTCGGCGCGCCTCGAACAGCGTGCGTTGGAACCGTACGATCCGCGCCTGTTTGCCATTCGACACTTTGCCGGACGGGTGGAGTACGACACGACGGACTTCCTCGACACCAACCGGGACGTGGTGCCGGACGATCTGGTGTCGGTGTTTTACAAGCACACGTGCAACTTCGGCTTTGCAACGCATCTGTTCGGTACCGAGCTGAAGGCATTGTACGCCCAGGAGAACGGCCCGCGAGGGCTCAGCTTCCGTATCGCTCCCACCTCCCACACGGATCTGCTGAACGGTGATGAGCCGGTTTCGACACTGACGCAGGACTTCCACACGCGTCTCGACAACCTGTTGCGCACGTTGGTCCACGCCCGGCCACACTTTGTGCGCTGCATCCGCAGCAATACGGCGGAGAAGGGTGGCATGTTTGATCGGGGTGCCGTCGTGCGGCAGATCCGCGCGCTGCAGGTACTGGAAACGGTCAATCTGATGGCGAGCGGGTTCCCGCACCGGATGCGGTTCAAGCAGTTCACCGCCCGGTACCGGATGTTGGCACCGTTCCGGTTGCTTCGGCGCTGTGAGGAAAAAGCGCTCGAGGATTGCAAGGTAATACTGGACTTTGCGCTCGAGAATCCACCGGAGCTGGACGGGTCGGTCACGCTATCGTGGGCGCCCGGCAAGCGACACATCTTCCTGAGCGAAGGCATCCGGCAGCATCTGGAGCGGCTGCGGACGGAGGTGCGGATGAAGAGCGCCACCCTGATCCAGGCGACGTGGCGCGGCTGGAACCTGCGGAAACGGCTCGGCACGATCAGGCGCACGCACGACATTCAGCTGATGGGTGGTGCGTTGCTTTCGGTCAACAAAACTTCCGGTACGTAGTATCACTAATTGGCCTGCTGCATGGATCAGCAAGTGAGATTAATTGAAATCCCACCACGATTAGGTACTCGAGCGGGAAATGTTACGCACGGCAATGGCAATAACAACACGGGCACGGCGACGAGACCGAGACCGCAACCGATCGCCGGAACGCCACCACCAGATCCAAACGAGAAGTGCGACTCGAAGATCATCGCACAAACCTGCACACTGTTCGGGTTGGATTTGGTAAGTTGGAGCGGCACGATGAACGATAGGTTCATCTATGTTCGGTTTACTGTTGCACTTTTCACTGTAAATTAAACCTGAGAAAAATCGACTTCATATCAGCACATTCAGAACTAAACATTGTGATAAAATTATTTTACTAGTTATATAAGAGCAAAAACCTATTTCAGATTCTCAATCAATCTCCCACAATGAAGTTGAAAGAATCTTATTGAGAGTTATTAAATAAAATAGGATCAGATCAGATCATCTTTCTTCAGAAAAATACCAAAAGCTGATCAATGAGCTATCTTCTCGGTTCATGTTCAGGTCAATTAAGAAAAGAGCCGAATTCTCTTAGCGTAAATTGTTGTAATAATTGTTTCCGAACTTGAGAGTACATTTTTAATTACATATTTAAATTTGGAACTGTTACGTATTTCCTGATCTGCTATTGTTGGAACCAGATACGTGTGTTATATTGTCTTACTAGCCATTTAATTTCTAAAACGCTGATGAAATGTTAAAGAGGAAATGTCGGATAATAGATAGCGAACAATTTGTACTTGCAACTAATGCAAATGCAAAAACTTGCATCCGAATCCGACCACTCTAGCCGTCTAGATATTACTAGTCGAAAACTTTAAGCGCATGTCGATAAATTTTTCCGTTTACTAGCGTCGAAGCTTAATATTGTCAACATCGCTTCTATTACTAATTATAAAAACTTGAACTAATTAATCGAACGAGATTCCATTTTCTTACATACAATATCTGACGTCCAAGCAGCCAAATTATGGGCGTTCGCTTCGTTCGAATCACAATATCTTTAAAGATTGTTGTAGACATTTTGTTTTGTGTAACGATTTTCAACTGTCATCATTTCTAGTGGTTGGAAACTATTCAATGGCGTACAAACTTACAGCATTTCTAACACCACTTATCTATTTCTTTCTTCTACCCCTTACCCACAGGAACGACCCCCGCCAGTGCCGCCATCCCGTTCGTACACCGTCACCGGCAACTCAAAGCTTGGCTATCCCCAGACGCGCCTGATGAAGATGAACTTCCCCGAAGATCCGGCCGCCGTCGGGCTCGGTGAGCAGCTGCGCAAGGGTGAAGCGGTCACGGTGACGGGAGCCTCCCATCGGCGGGGCCATCTGATCGTGGAGCATAACGGCATCAGCCTGCACGTCCCGTTCCAGTACATGGAGCTGGTGAAGACGATCGTTCCTGGGCCGGTATCCGGGGCCGGTGCCGGTGCTCCTACATCCGGTGCTGCCCCACCACCCCCGACGGCAACGGCGGTCAACATTTGATCAGCGCCGTTCCGACTGCCAATGGACTGCAAACATACAACAACCACAACGAACCAACATACTCTCCGCTACACTGTAGTGCACCAATGCGAGCACCTTTCTTTTTTGTTAAGTACGTACACGGTTAAGGTTGAATAGTTGTAAACGCTGTGTAGCAATGTAAGGATAGTGTTATTATTTAATGCAAACCACCACCGTTCGGCGGGATGAGTAGCGAACCGAAACAGGACATTGCAATGGCTACAAGCTGCGGTACTGTAAGGACTTAGAAGGCGAAAATTCATTAGCGTACGGTGGCCCACAAACTCAACACATTTTAGGAATATTTGCTAGCGTTAAAAAATGGATATTACCACTGCTCCGTTTTGCTTTGGATAATTGCTTCAAGTTCTGCGCTAGGGAGGAACCACAGCCGTTAACGTTATTTTACTGCTTATAGGGTGTAAGATAAACCTGCTCCTTGCTCTCCTCGAGACCTTCCAATAAGTGCCAATCTTGCGTGGGTGTGTGTGTGTGTGTGTGTGTGAGTGAATGCTGTACGCGTACTAGTAAGTTAGGCTAAGTGTGTACCGTTTGGCAATGACTGCAATGATTATTGTGCGAATGTTTGTTTAGATTAAGTTTTGCGGGTACTCCACCCAACAACCGGGTGGGATGAGAATGTGTGCGATTCTTTTTGCGTAATCTTTGGTAAACTTTTTCCCAACCAACCGAACCCGATTGACCAAACTGAGAGCGATACAATGGAAATGATGGATGCAGCAAAAAACAAACAACATATTTTGTTTTTTTGTTTTTTGTTCTACAAGAAAAACAAAACTTACAGATGAAAGCCAACAAGTTCCATTCCATGGCCACCCCGAATGGACGCGGAGACATCATAATCGTGCGAGATTAAACCGTCGAAACTTTTATCGCCGTTGTTTTCCCTCGGTATACCCACCAAACACCACTTAAGTCGGTCCTCTTCGGGCTCGTCTCCGCTCGTTACTGTACCTGCCTGTACAATCGGGGCGCCCTCCGTTTTGCACGTGCTTCGTCCGCCTCGGTTCAGACCGCCTGCATTAGCTTTACCATCTGGTTGGCCCATGTGAACAGACAAGTCGTTTCTCTCTTGACTAGAGTCGTCTGGGGCGAAGGTGGGTGTCTACCGCCCGGTGGATGAATTGTTTCGCTGAAACGTTCGTCACCGTTTTGTCGAAGTCTGGCCCACTTAACCTTCCGCCCGCCGTCACAGGATGATCCTAAAGTCCTTTCGCAAGTGGAACCGGTCAAGGAGGATAATACAGACGTGTGCTTTTGCGACGGTTTTACTTTCTATTGTTCGTTGAAAACCACTCTGGCCACATGCGTGAAGCACATGTGGCTTTTGTTACGAACTGTTTGTCACTCGGCTTCCGGGCGGGCTTGCTCTTGCACGAGATATTTAACCTCTGCTCAGTCTTAAGTGTTTTTTTTTGTTTATCAACCATTGGTTGACTCTATGATTTTGATTCCGTTTTTTTAGTTTCACTCGATTCTAGGCGCGCATTTTGTAAAAAAACGAATCGTTATCGAACTACTTGAATTACCAGTGACTTTACTAGTTTGCTAAGTTTGTTTGTTTGCGAGAATGTAGAAAGCATTATTGTAGGTGTGTGGTAAGAAAATAGATTTCCACACTTCACGCACTACGTCTCTTCCTCAGTACCGACACCAGCGCCATCTATTATGTTATTTTTACTACTCGAGACTCTACGTTTGGATAGATAGAAAATAGGTACGGTTTACCTTTCACCAATGATGGAAGTAAAATTGTGTACACAGTTTGTAACATTTAAAACATGACAATTGTTTTACTTTCTTTTTGTATGTAGAGCAAAATATCACAACTGATCAGGCCGTTTCATATAGTTGCAACATATTCTCGATTTTTTAAGGTAAGTTTTTTTTTTATTTTTATTCTTACGAAGAATTCGAACTTCTTGTTAAAATGTTCACACTATCCACAGAACAGGTCAATTAGGCCAACTCCAATTTAATTGTAATGTTTTAATGTACGCCCAGTCGTTGAACACGCTAATGTTATTTGGTTACTATTATTACATACAAGTGGAGACGGTTCTTCTACGTGAGCATCATGCTATGTAACTCGACTTGACGTTAAGTTTATGATGATTATTTTTAATAAATGAAACAACCATCTATGAAATTAAAATTTTGCTCATGTCGCAAACATATAATAATCGCGATCTGTATTTACGATTCGTTGCCGTAGACTAGCGGAACATTTTCAGAGTCATTGTGATTTGGTTAAATGCACTTGCTCAATAATCGTAAATGTTCACAAACAAATGTACCTCCAAAACAATGGCCCCTGTAAATGCGTGCATCATTTTAAAAATGGCCTTCCACAATCCTGGCCGAAAATGTTGCGGCAGTGCTTCTATATCGAACGTAACACCCTTAAATATAATCGTCCTTGCCTTGATCGGACACTCGGCGTCGGATGGAAAGTTCTCGAGGGTTGGCACGCGAAAAAAATCTTGAAAGTTTTTCATCAAAAAACGAAGGAAATCACATGCACCCAACATCGGCACCCGGTACGGCGTTAGCGCGAACTGATTGTTTCCCAACGGGCTGTGATAAATCTCGATCGAAACCTGTAGTTTAAAATAGTGAGAAAGTGTTACGGTTTTTAATTCATATTAGCACTTACAAGTATGCTGTCTTCCAAGTCCTTCAGTAGAGTCACATTACCAACCAAACCGGCCTCTTTTCGATTTAATTTAGCTACTCTAATTGTGCTCGTACAATAGGATGAGTTTTGTATCGTTTCCACCATGTTCCACTGTATGTCGAATGCGCTCCTAGCGAACGGTACCATCAGCCAGAAGAGTATCGTTCTCTTCATTACTATTAGTTACGTTGTTAAGCGATGAAGTAAACTGAAAAGCTGATATAAAATAGTTGTTATTTATATATATGTGAGCTAAAATTTTCACAGTACTATTAGATTATTGTACCATGTAATTTATTTGGAGATAATGGTCTGCAGAACAAGGTAAAATATTCAAATAAATCTATAATTACCGTGTTGTATGCTTGTTCACCCCATCTCGCTGCTTGAGTTTTACACACCTTCTACCTTATTATACTCATTACCTTAATTATCACTGTTCATGAGCAATTATATCTCGATAACTATATCCACATCCAAATCACACTATAATTAAAGCATATAAACAAAAAGTAATGATTAAATGGAATTATTGTAAATAATATAATTTGAACTAATTTCAAGAATGTATTATTTGAATGTTTCTCGTTAGATTGAATATTATTGGATATTGTATTGCTGTTGCACAAAAAATGATTTTGTGCAAGTTTTGACACGTGATAGTGTTGTAGAAAAAAAATAAATTTATTTTAAAAGCATGATAGTTTTGTGACGATGCTTAAGGATTTTGGGAACAATATTCTGGTGAGTGCTGCCACACATTTTCGGTATGAAAATAAGGTTTCAACTTAAGCAAAAGTTTGGAATATAACATATGAAACATTCTTCAAGTAATTTAGTCTTACGTCGGGTTTACGTTGTTGTATTTGTTTTATATTTGAGATCAAATTTATTTTGTCGTAGTTATTGCAATTATCATCATATTGTATCGTCAGTGACTTAACCAATCTATATAAATTCAAATAATTTGACATGGACAAACAGCTTGACAGATTCACTACAGTTTCTGAAAACTTTTACCAAATGTTAATCAAAATCGTAAACATTAAACATCACACTTGCTGCCATTACATTCTTGTCGTTGAGCACTTCGAACAGCTTAACTGAAGCTTTCCACAGGCCCGGCCGTACGTTCGCTGGAAAGTTTGTACTTTTCAGTACGACCCCGTTGTAAATGATGGTCCGTGCCTTGATCGGACACTGCACGTCGAGCGGGAAATTTTCGATAGTTTCCACCTCAAAATGTTCGCGAAAGTCCGCCATCACAAAGCGATGAAAATCACACGCACCTAATAAGGGCAACCGGTACGGTGTGTGCGAAAATTGATTGTTTCCCAACGGGCTGTGGAAAAATTCGGCCGAGATCTACAAAAGAAAGGTAAAACATATCATACAGTACTGTGAAAATGTGTGGCAGCACTCACCAGAATATTGTTCCCAAAATCCTTAAGCATCGTCACATTGCCAACCAATCCGGCCTCACTTCGGCTCAATTTCGCTACTCTTAACGTGCTGGTGCAAAACGACGAGTTTTGTATTATTTCTATCATGTTCCATTGAACGTTAAGTGTACACTGCGAGAATGATATCAGTAGCAGCAACGGTATTGTGCTGTAGGAATGGAACATGGTGCGGATGAAAGTAGCAGAGTAACCTGTTGCGAATCGTATGCGTTGTCGAATGTTGATGTATTGTATATTTATAAGGTGGCACTTCGCAGTGGTAAATCAAAAACGTACCGATTATCTCTGTGTATAATGTTAATGATTAGAGCGTTTCAAATACAGCACTGCGTTTTACTGCGATCACAAATTGTTATGTCCGCCAACCAGCAGGTAGACTGTAATCCAGTCGAGATCCTCATAAACGATAAGGCAACTCAAGAGCGAGGATGGAGAATTCTTCTTCTTTCGTTTCGTTATTCTTTCGTGTACTATAATTGTCTCTGATAATAGTAAATAGTGTCGAAATTCACAAATATTATTATAAAAGATAATGAACACGAAACTTTTACAAATGTTATATAGTAAATCACTGCAATCGTCCTCATCAAAATTTGAGGTTGGAAACGATGTTCGTGACAACGATGACAATCAGAGCAAAGAAACTGTTTTTGTTTTTTTTGTGAAGTGCGGAAAATTTATTTCGTTAAATTTATTTCGTCATTTGTGTCTGAAATGCATAATATTACATCAAATCGATTTTTAATAAATTTAATTCATTTTAATATCCTCTTTCGATAGGAACGAGAGGTAATTATTTAAAAAATAGTAACAAATATACTCAATAAACATATTGAAAACTGTTTAAAAAGCTTACAAAAGATAAGTTGTAGATAATCTTACAAAATAAGTAAACCTGATAGAAGAATAGAAATAATTTACAAAACAAATACCCTTATCTTACCCACCTACCTCGTGCTACAAAACTAGTGTTGATTTTAATCTGACAAAAATTTGAATCGTGCGAGAACAATGATTACCATAAACAAGCTATAAATAAACGTTAGTCTGATCACAGCAACCAATTTGTCAAATGGTATTCAGTACACATTGACGAATTAATTTTGCCATGTTTTGTTTTTGTACTACGTCACCAAAACATTGAGTCTGTTGCATCATAACACATACTTGATAAACGCTCTACTGTCCTGCTCTACTCAGTTTCATGTGTTATAGATTCTTCGCTATGTGAACTCAAAATGCGTCGTATACCGTGTGTGATGCGACCAGAATGATAAACGAACCTAAAACCTAAATGCAAACAGACCACGAGCACCCGCGTATATGTGGTTTCACGTGGCTAAGTATGCATGTTTATGCCCTTCCGTACGGCTCTTCAGCGTTCCGCATAACCCCTTGACGGTTATGACTCTGCCTCCACCCACCACCTCCGCCCATCTCCTCCTCTTCGTCGTGCTCGTCTTGCAGCGAATCGGTTGTAATAGTGCAAAAGCAACAACCTCAAAGAGGCTATTTTTACATACGCCGCTGACCAGTTTTTGCCTATTCGAAAAACGATTAACCTTTGGCAGTGGGAAAATTTAAAAATATCTCACCACCCAAACAGTGCCCTGTGCGACTAGGTTCATCAGACCGCCGTGAGCGGCCTGGCAGCCACGGTGGAGAGGAAAAATGTATCGATTTTCCATTGCTAAACACAAACAAAATCGGTCGCCCAGGTCGCCCGAGAGAGTGAGAGAAGGAAAGATTCCGAACTATAAGCCTGTTCAAGCGGCAGAAAAGAGCAACCAGTATGTAAAGCAAACGATATTTCGGGGAGTGTGAAAACAAAGCGACGAGAAATGAAAATCCCAACACTACCACCGCAGCGAAGAAACCGATCGTATAAAAATGTATTTGATCGTGCAAATTTTCGCGCAAACTCCCCGATCGATCGGGAGCTGTGATCTTTCATCTTTTCTTTTTTTCTCCGCCTTTGGTTTTCCACTATCCCCACACCCTTCCCACCCCTGCGCAAAGGTGTCAAGAGTCTGCGCAGGAGGAAAGAGATGAGGAGCCGGGTCGGGTTGGGAAAAACATTGAACACACAAATTGTTTGGCATATGTTCTGTTTATTTTTAACCGTCATCATCGTTTCCTCGCGGCGTTTGCCCATCAAAAAAACCGTGTACGTACTGCAACCAGCGTCATAGATGCCGTCAAGACGGACAGAATAAGTTATTAGTACCCATCAAGGCTCGAAGCGATGCGATCGTATTTACATTGGTGCTTCCTCGCTATCGGCGCAGGGCAATTGTACTCGAACAAAACAAATTACCTTTGATCGTTTCGCGTCCGTGATCGTCTTGCTCGCTTTGGGGGATTGTTTTTTCCTCCTTTCCCGGTTCGGATTTCGTTTCCACACCAGATGGAGACATACGTCTATGGCTGTGGTGTAGCAGAACAAATTCGAATCGGTTGAAAAAAAGAAAGAATCAAAGAAGACACAGGCAAGGCTTAGATTCCGCGTGTCTTACAGGAATGTAAACACAAGACAAGTGGCTCGTTCGCTCAACATAATGACCGTTCGGTCAGCGTTACCTTCCCTGGCCGTTCTGCTTCTCGCTCCCCATTTGTTCGATCACTCTCTATTTACAAAATATTTCACTACACGAACATTAATTTTCGGTGCGATATGATTTGGTTTCACACGTTCGGGCAGCGTTTACGAAGCCAAGCCTCTTTACTAGGCGCGTAAATAACGTAACCATTATTCAAAATACGTTCAAAAAGCAAAATCAAAACGGGGCGAATGAATGATTCATGACATGTAACGTATGTTTTTATAGATTTTTATGTGTTTTCACAGAACGCAAAAATCACAAGAAGGGTTCCTTCAGCTTGTCCTTTGAAATCAAAATTTACTTGGTGTTTAAAAATGTTTTAAATTTTACACCTAAATTTTACACCCGCCACAAAAAAAAATACACCTATCCAAAAATTGCTCTGATTTGATGGTAATTAAACTATTATCTACACAAAATCTACATTTTAATTTTTTAAATGTATTGAATGAATGCTGCTTGTCATTGAACTAAAGGCGGAATAAAATTAAATTTTAGAACAATAAACTAGATGTGTGTTCTTGAACATATCGTCACAAATTCGGGTAATTAAAGATTTTCATATTGCGAATTTTAATATCAACACTTGTTCTAAATGTACCTCAAAGAAAAAAAGGTTGATCCACAAAAGTAACGTATTTTGTACAAATATTTGTTTATTAACAAAAATGCAAAATCCACGCTACTTCAACGTTTACAATATTGAAAAAATATATTTCAATAATTCACAAAAAATTGCATTTTTATAGAAAATTTAACAAACACATCTTTAAATGATTCAGTACATTCGTTCAACTAAAACAATCACCATCACACCATCCCATCTATCAAAAAGGATGAAGTTCCTAAACAAACAGTATTGGCAACACTTCCGACACAGTACAAAAAAAACATCTCTTTGAATTTAAATCCAATTGATTAAATCTATCATAAAGGACACAGAAAATCCTATTACAACAGCTGTAGCAAACCCTTCTCGTACGTGATAAAAAAAACACACAGAAGAAAAACCTTCCTTCCATTCACCGCCCAAACAACCTCACAACACAATTGATTCTGGCGTGCGGTGAAGCCAGTATTTCTCAGTAAGCAGGAAAATTTCTCCGAAGGACTACGAAGAAAGAACCGTAATTCGCAGCATAATATCAACGATGTTGCAAAGACACGCCGGGTGTACATCAAATAGGCTCTATCATGTTTGCGATGCCCTTTTGCTTGTGATATATTACATACGTAATCAATGCCCGGCCCTTGACCGTGTGAGGATGCGAACACATGAAGGTGAAAAGTTGTTCCTCCAACTGAGGGTAAAGATAGAGCGAGGGTCCGAAATAGATTAAGTGAGTTTTAAATTACCTACATTTCGAAAAGCTATTAATTTCTATCCAGCAAGCAATTCTACATTTTAACAAGTTGACGGCTGGAGAGCCGATAAATGTAATAATTATGGAATTTTAATTGTAAATTAAATTTACTGTTACTGGAAACATCGAGTCCAAACGAGTCACTATTTTATGTATAATAAGGTATGGAAAATATTAGTTATTATCAAACCTATGAAATAATTAATGTAAGCGCATAGCAAAAATATAAACCAAGAGTTAAATAAGCGCTGAAATCTTAAGTTTTCACTATCTCATAGAAAATGGATCGTTTCATAAGAGCTTTGTCCAAAAAAAAACATACTTTCTCTTTGGCAAACAGCGGCACATCCTGCTTTAGTTTTGTGCCCATACAAAACCTCATGACGGCAATGCGGATCGCGTCGTTGGCCCCATTCCCGGGTGAAACTTCGCTTGTTTACCTAGAAACTCTCGAGCAGAAGAGAACAAAACGGCTCAGAAGAAGACATCAGAAGATGATCTACGGGTGTACGTCGATGTGGGGTATGCGAGTGTAACCGAGCAATTTTTGGGCGCTGCCAAAGGCCATTTCTAAGAAGAATTTTTCATAATAAAGTGCCTTCATTGTGGAAAAAAACGCCAGTAGCACTTTCCGCGGGAAAAGTGTCTCTTTTGTTTAAAACTGTCCACAACGCTTCCGTCTTCATCTGATAAGGCAGTTATTGAACCCTCCCGGTTCTCGCGCAGTCGTCCTTTGTCAGTTGCAAACTGACTGTTCAGTTCTAGGAGATTTTTTTTCTCACTGCACTACTCGCTAAAGCTGACAGAGACGGCTCCGATTGACAGCGCGGAAAAAGTGGCAACCTAACAGATATGCCGTCGTTGGTTTTGTTTGCCGTTTTCAAACCCCCCTGGACACCGGCCTGACCGGTGACGTTACTTGGCAGTCGAATTTTACACGCTCGGACGCAAATGAAGCTTCCCGCGTCTCGCACACGCTTGAAGGATGCATTTGTTTTCGATGTTTGTACACCGCAGCTCAAACAGTCTTCTTGCCGGTAAGCTTGCCCACTCGGCTTCTACCACCATTAGCATTGAAGAAACGGCTGTGACATAATTCACTTTCTCACACCACTCGGCGGCCATCGCTTTTCCGAGCCAAGTATTTTCGAAGACACGGATCAGACATCATGCTCGCGGTGGTTAGCGTTTCCATTTCGGGCGTCGGGAGCTCCGGACTTTCCTTTGCGAGGGAGTGTTTTGTGGTGTGGTGTTGGCTCTGGTGAGGGAGATGAGAAATCACGGCGCGGCTAATTGACAGCCGGCGAAACGGACGGAACAGGGTGGAGACTACAGCACTGACGTTCGGTGGAAATCAATTTATCTGTGCGTGGCAAAGTTTCACCAGAAACAATTATCAGCGACGGTTTTTGTTTTGGTTTATCTTTTTATAGAGCAAAACATAGTAACCGAGCCCGTTGATTTGTATCCAATAAAATTTGGGCAGCAATATTTATAAATGTTTTAACCAGTTGTTCCTCTGCTTATTTTAATAGTCTTTGATGTATTTAAACGTTAAGAAGAAATTTATGTTGAATGTCTATGAGCTACATTTTGGCATGAAATCATATACACATTCTACCCGGACGATGATGTAAAAAACAAATTTAAAATACACTTCCTCACATACCAATAACCAATATACAATTTCGGATATGAAAACCAGTTTGCATAGCAAAGCCTTCTCTTTTGGATTCAATTCATTCTCTATCACATGCTTTATTAATCGACAGAAACAGCATCATATCAATTCCAGCAGCTACCAATCCTACCAAACCATTCGTTATGTACAATCGTTTGCAAAGAGAGAGGGTTGTATTTCCTTTAAAAAAAAAACCAAAAATCTACCACACTTCCCTTACGGGTTCCCAGTGTTTACTGACACGCTGGGTTGTTGTAAAGTTTTATTTGAACAAACATCGTCTTCAGATAATTTGATCCCCTTTGCTATATCCTATCGCACTGCGGCTAGTATTTTTATTGTTATTATTTTTAATATTATTATTGCATCGTTTACCGACATTACGCTAGGAGCTACATCCTGCACCCCGTACTCTGACTGTGTCACCCAGGGTACGCCCAGTGATGCTTGTTGGTTGGGTTAGTTTTGTGCTTCGCATCGCTTTGCTTTTGCTTTTGTTTGTAAAATGTTCCTGAAGTTGGATTCGGTTTGCTTCCTCTTCTTTCTTTATCTAGTTATGCTACGGTTCATATGTATATATCTAGTACAAACAAGGTAACACTTACTTGGAAAACAATGAGTACGCCGGTGAGCAGGTTTTTCTTGTTGTGATTATAGCTTCACGCGCTCGTCTTAGCATGCTATGCATCCTCGTTATTGCACATGTCTCTCCACATGCACGTCTCTCTTACCAAGTACGATAAATATGTGTGTTTGTGGTTTGTTTTGTATATAGGTCAGTATATCGGTATATAGCAGTATAAATATCCTCATTTACACGGTATCACGTTCGTCAAAGCTAACTCACGTCAACGTCTGTGTTTTCCCTGTTTATTTTCATCATGAAGCCGTCGGCATCAATCTAAAGGTTCTTTTGTCGTGTTCCGCAATTCTTCTGCATTCTGCGTGGTTCTATTCTACTATGCCTCTACTTCACTGACAACTTCAGGTTGGATAATGTTCCGTCACCCGTAAATTGTGCGTCTAAAATGTGTCTACGAAATTCTTCACTACTGTCACAACAGAGTACGTAAATTGTTGCACAAACGGGTCGCGCTGTCTTCCACGACTTCCACGACTTTCTCGACTCCTTACACGCTAGGGTTTGCGTTTCCTTATTTGGCAATTATCACACATATAATTAATATAATCACATGTATTATTAACGCTAAAAGCACGATCCGGGCCTTCCGAAAACGCCCCGGTGATGATGTGTATCCGTATTGTATTTCTGTAAGGGATTTTCCAAAGTATTGTTCTGCTTCTGTGTACTATCGGTTCTCACGTCACGCCAGGTGGAATCTGAGGTTAGAGGGGTTTTTTATTTGAACATTTTGGCACCACCAACGCCACCGCCACCACCACCGCCTCCACTGGAAGTGATGGTTCTCGTTTCTCGCAGGATGCTCGACGACATGGTGCTGTGCGTTTCGCTGAAACTGATAAGGTCCTGGTGATGCTGGTGGATCAGATGGCCTCCGACACTTTGTCGCCTGTGCTGCTGCTGCTGCTGCAGCTGTAGCGTTTTCGTATCTTTGGTGCTCCAGAAGGTGAGATCATCCACACTGCCACTAGCGCTCAGATCGTTCGATTCCAGCCAATCCCACACCTTGCTCCGGATCGCATCCTGCTGGTCAGGCCCCGCACCTAGGCTCATCGAACCCGGCACGGAGTCAGGAGTCAACGCGCCCACACTCGTCATGCGCCGTGCCCGCAGCTTCCCATCGAACGAGTTGCGACTTTCCCGGTGATTGATATACTTAACCGAATCCTGGTCGGAGTTGGTGTGCGGGTGGTGCTGCTGCTGGTACTGCTGCTGCTGCCCGACACTGGCAATGTTCGACGCCGACTTCGAAACCGCAATCTTCCCATCCATCCACCGGTTCTTCATGTACTTCATAATGTCCGTCACCTTCGCCCGGTCCTCGTCCCGGTGGTCGAAGATGCGCCGGAAGGCACGCAGCAGCCGCGGTGTGAACCGGCGGAAGTTTTCCGGTATCTTGGTGGTCTCCCGCTTCTGGTACTTCATGAACGCGGCGTACTTCACGTCCCGCACCCAATCGGCCGACTTCCACGGGGTCGCACCGGTCAGACACACGTACAGCACGATCCCGAACTGCCACGAGTCGGACGACGCCTTACAGATGAACCGCTCGTTCTTCACCACCTCCAGCACCTCCGGCGGCAGAAAAGCCGTCCAGGTTTTGTTGTTCTTGCTCACCAGCACACCCTCGCGCGTCGTCGTCCCGAAGTCGCACAGCTTGATGCGCGAAAAGTCTGGCGTAAAGACGAGCACATTCTCCAGCTTCAGGTCCCGGTGCACCAGGCCCTTCAGGTGCATAAATCCAAGCGCGGAACTGAGCTGCTCGGCAATCTTCTTGCAGCTGCTCTCCGGCAGCCCTATGGCACCCACATTCCCCGCCAGATCACCGAATGGAGCGTGCTCCTGAGCGTACACGTAGTACTCTTTCGTCTGGAACTTCACCTGATAGCAGCTGAGAATGTTGGGATGGTGGCTTAGCTGGTAGTTGTAGTGGAACTCCCGCACAAACTCTTTCAAACTCGTCAGCTCGGTGTGGATCGCCTTCAGGACGACAGTCGTGCCGGTCGGTCGATGGTGCGCCAGGTAGATCTTTGCGAAGCAACCTTCCGCAATCATCTTCTCGATGTCGTACTCGTCCGCGATCGCCATGTTGGGGATCTCCATTTCCGGGATGCGGTGGAGCACATTGCTCGTGTTCGACAGACGCCGGTAGCTGTTGTTGATCGATTTGTACAGGTTCGCGATGATCGAGGTGTCGGATTTGCTCTCGGACAGCTTCATGGTGGTGCCGGCTGCAGGTATATATCTCATCTGTAATGGAAAACAGGCAATGGAATACGTATAGAAGACGTTAGAGCAGGCTTTCTTTCGTTTAAATGTTTTTAGGAAGTTTGTCTATCTAATAAAATCAGCTACTGTGACTCAAGAAGTGAACAAATTCTTAGAAAATTTAAAAAATGTACCTAAATCTGTATTTATCTATATATCTGTAAGCAAATGTATTTTTGTGTTGATTAGTGGTTCAGATCATTAACTCCTTCGTGACCTTCCAGTTCGTTAACCTGGCCGTTTCGAGACGTTTCATGACATAATTGCGTTGGATATAAATCGCATGGATGATCAGCACCGCAACCATGTCAATGTCAATGTCCCACTGGTAAAATGATTACAAAATCTTGTTTAGCTTGATTTTTACCATACGTGCCAGATCCCCGATTCAGTCCGATTAACTTGAGGGTCAGGATTGCGAATGGCAAAACTATTCCACGCACCCGCTGCTTCTCCACACGCCCCAGCATGGATCAGACTAAAAACGCTTGGCTAGTGAACTCGCCGCCAAATGCACGCAGGTGAAGCGGATGAAGAGAAGGTTTAGAGACGAAAAAAAAGGTCACGAGAAAAGCTATTTTAAACACACGACTCCACTATAAATAAATGTTTATTTTTAAACACGCACATTGCCCACGGTGTCTGCCTGTGTTTGGCAGCGTGTGCTTCGTTCGGAGTGTTTTTTGTCCTCCAGCGATCGCGGACGGGCGTTTTTTTTTTCGGGGGGCGTGTAACAAAGAACAACCGGCGCCGGTGCCAATCGGCAACGGATGGTATGGGTATGGCGGTGGCCGGGAAACATCTGCCAGTGGCAATTCGAAGAAAGGACCTGCGTCGACGCAAATGGTAACGCATGGGTACGGTTTTTCGCATCGACAACACATGTTTCGCACGTTCCGTTCCTCCGTTTCGCCCACTGGCTACGAGTGGTGGAGGGTATGGATTCGCTTCGTTCCGAAAACGACGGTGGTCATTTTCACGGCAATTTTCACGCGCTTAGAAAAGGTTATAGTGTGTGCGCCTTCTGGATAGTGTCTTCGTAATGTTTTTCTGTGTGTCTGTGGGAGTGTTTCTTTTTGTTATTTATTATTATATACTCATCCAAATGGCCATGGACACGGAATCGATTGAAGCTGCGGATCGGACGTACGATTCAAGTTGTCTTAATGTGTCACCTGGGTAACGTTTTTCCTCCTAAAGTAACTTTTTTCTTACGATCGTTGGAAACAAATAAATAAGGCGCTATAATTTGGAATCAAAAATATGGCGTTCGTGGGTAGACAGCAAGACAGCATGAACTGAGAATAGGACATTTCCGCATGAATGGTTTCGAATAATCACAAAACCAGCAAAAGTAGCTGTGAAGGAGAGTGTTCGTGGTGGCTGGTGGAAAAGATTTTTTCTCTGACCAATGCTCAAAGCGATATTGAATTTTATTCTTTACATGACCGTATGAAAGCAAAATTCCTTTCCACATCAAAGAAACAATGTCAAATTGTTTGCTTTTTAGAAAATTTTTGCTTGCTTAAATTATGTTTTGAAAAGCTGTACTAAAAACGTTTATCCTGAAAATTTCGTAACTGCCTACTTTACTATTCAAACAGTTACTATTCAAGCATTATTGGGTTTTTAATCGGAGTACTAACGAAATCTAAATTTAAAGATTTGATAAAACGACAATTATTAGTTGAAAAATAGTCGTCTGAGAAAACATTAGAATATTTTGTTCTAAATATTCTTTACTCAACTCTAAACACTATAATGTTCAAGTTATTTCATTTTATCTAAATTGTCGTGATTTTCCCTATATTTGCTTCAATTGTTATTATGCTTATTTGGCTCGTAAGCATTATAAGTATAACAATTATTTACAAACCCGTACTAAATAAACCGTTCGAATCATATTCAAACCACAAAATTTCCAATAAAGTTGCTCATCATAATTTATTTTGTGACTTTTCCATCAAGGTCCAAAAAATAACAACAAAAAAGTTGCTTGTTCATGGACATTCGTAAGTGTCATACAATTTATTTGAGTTCATTTAAACGAATTGCCAGCCTATTTGATGTATATTATAAGATGTAAGAAATACATCGTTGTTTAAACCGAGTACACGGAAATCCTCTGTACCAAGCATTGAATTTCCAATTATCTATGTTTACTGTTGCATACGATGCTCTTGATGTCATTGTCATCATACTACCAGAAATCATGGAAGGTTAAAGAACGTTCAATCGATGAAAAAGGTTTGTAAACTACGTCAATCAAAGCTGCGTAGTTGTGTGACATATCAATTTTGTCTCCTTTGGCAGGATCTTACCCTTTCCACCGGCTTCGTTAAAATAAACTCTACGAGCATCTCTTCCAGATTCGTGTTTTTCGGTTGTGGAAGGACTTTTGGGTGAAGTTTGCGCACACTCACAAGCACCCATCACATCGAGTATCCTCTCCCCCGGTAAAGGGAAGTCTCGATATCACGCCCGACCCGATTACCATTTCATCGAAGCGACACGAGGTGTACTATTTGTTCACGTGTAGTAGTGAGCGAGACAGACTGTCTCCACCGAGCGTACCGGAAAGTTTTGTTCACAATTTACGCCCGCTCGTCCGTCAATTTCATTTCTCCCAACCGAGTGAGGTTTAGTATCCCGAGCTGTGGACAAAGGTTTGTCTAATTGATAAGGGACCATGTCGGTGTCCCTCCCGGTTCGGGGTGCACTCGTCCAAAAAGCCACAGGTTGCTATGGGATCGCCAACTGCCTGCCTGCCTGCCTACTTGCCTGCTGTCTGACGTCACTTACTGTGTGAGCAGAACACGCTGCAGAACTGTAATGCTCTTGAAAGCAAGCAACGATGACGCAAAACGGTGGAACTTGGGGACTTTCATCGACGCTGGGGACCCGGATGAGAGCAGAATAAATTATGCGCTGCTTCTGTGTGCGTCCGGAAAAGTTTAGATACTGTGTTGGTATGCAGATTGTCTGCTGGGATGTGCCCAGGCGGAAACCGGATCGCCCATTGTCTCGGTCGTACGTCCAAACGTTGGAAAGGAAAACTGCCAAACGAAAAAGAACCCGTCCAATGTAAATGAACCCGACACTGGTGGTGCTGATGCTGACGTGACGGGAAAATATTTCCATGCCTTTTCGCACGATGACGGTCGCTTTTCCACGGCTCCAGGTTGGGTGGGATCGGGCGGGTTATTGGTGAGCAAAAAAGAATTTCAATGACTGTTTCCTTTTGCTTCCCCCGTTCGCAATGTGCGCATCCGCGCCTGGTCGTAAATTCTATCGGCAAGTGGTTGCTGATTTGCTCCTGGGAATCAGCGTCCGGTGGCGGCGGAAGCGAAAGTATAAATAAAATGTTTCAATCGCACACCGGCACCGGTGGTGGTGTTGCTGCTGAAAATCCTATTTTTTTCGTAATCCACACCGGATCACCGAAGCCCACACGTACTGATCTCAACGGTCAGGTTTAGATGCGACTGATGAAGTGAAACATTCATAGCAGCGCCGGGCAGCAATAACTTCACTCCAGGGGATGCTGCTCACTTTTTTTATTTGCTTCTTGAAATTTTCGGACACCCGAGCACCCAACGGACAAACGAAACGTCACACAAATTGTGGCGCTCGGATAGAATATGAAATGAGTTAACCTTTTCGATAGCTTGCGCTGATAAATGGCAGCACCATGGGGACAAAAGGCAAGAGTCACTCGATTTATGGACGCTCATTTTTGACGCTTTCAAAACCGAAATAGTTTGTTAGTTCTTTTTCTTGCTCTTCAGGTGTTCATTCCAGGTAGAATGTAGACCGCGGGACTTAAAAGAGGAAATAACGGGAGTGGAAATACGATTAATGAGATTTAATTTTTCTAGAAGATTGAGGCGATACAATATAATATTTCATTATGCTGTGAAAAAACAAGCACAAACATACAAATTCAAAAAAACTTGAAACGACTCGTTGGTGAATTAGTTTTTTTTCGATATTAAAAGATCGGTACCCCATAATCTCATGTGGAACGTCGTCCCTTAGCATGGTACTTCAAGGTACTATGATTTGTGATAGTCAAGACTAGTACGTCGATATCAGAGCAGCCTTGACCACATAGGTTGTTACGCCATGAGGGGAAAAAATGGTAAAATGTGGTAAAGATTGAGTAAAGATTTTGAGTAAAGATTAGTTCTTCGTACTAATGATAAAAGCAGATGAATTTGTTTATAAAATAGGTGATATATAGATAAATTGGGGCGACCCGGCCAGGCACAGGGATAAATTAAATAATATTAAAATAATAGAATAACAAAAAGCAATAAAACATTAAATTTTCAGCAAATCTAAAAAGCTTTCTTGAAGATTAAGAATTGGGTGAAAAATTATTTTTCGAGTTTAAAAACTAGAAATTCTTTCTTACTCGAATACAACATAGCCGTATTACCTGAAGAGTGAAATATGAATGGAACAGATATCAATAGACACTCAAATAGAACCAAATCAAAGACATGAGACCTTACGACGAAAAATGAGCTCTCTAAAACATCTCCAAAGTTCTATGTTATGGAACAAAAATAAAAAGGCAAATTTGATTTCCTACTGCTCGCAGCTACCAGATGGTACCTGATGGATCTGGAATGGTATATTTTTATCATGCCAAATATGGAACCGGATGCCGAAAATAGCACCCAACAATCTCGTGTACTCATCACACCTCGCAATCTCTCTCACCACGAAAACGTACACGGTATCGCATCTTCAAAAGCAATAATCGCATGCAAAGAACCATGTCAAAGTTGGATGTTTAAAAATAGTTACGGCACTAAAAACTCGTCACGTTCTCAACACTGCATGTGTTGGAACTTTCTTTGCTCTAGAGTTCCATTCTGGTTTCTGGGAGACAGTGCGAAAACAAATTGACAACCATATTTTGATGAGACGCAAGCAGAAGCTAGTGTGCCTTACACTATTTGGCACACCGGACACCGGATTGGAACGGCAATTTTCCCGCTCCAGCTGCAGCGTAAATGAGCGTTTGCCTCCGGCACCCAGAAAGTTGTCCACTCCGGCTAATGATGCGCGACAGGACGGAAATGCCAATCGATGCTGGCTCGATCGCTGCCGTATCGTGCTGAGATGTCACGAGCGTCTCGACTGTGCATATTTCACCTTTCGAAATTAGCATCGCCACGAACGTCATTTGAAAGTCGACCACAACCGAGACGGAAAAACTCGCCGCTTCCGTGCTCGTGCCGGTAGGGGATTGATTTCAATGGGAATATCGAGAGAGTAGGGGCTAATTGTAAGCTTCTCCACGGGACATGTGCTCGGCGTGATCAATCGACAGCAGATTTATTTGTGACCACTGGTTGTGCCCTTTCCGATCAACTCCGATCAGTTGCGATTCCAAGCTGCAAGTCCCCCAACGTTGCGGGTTGTCTTACGCAAAAGGGCAAGTTCGACCACAAATGCATCACACGACCCCCAGTGAACACCCCACGGCTGCATCTTTCCTACCTCAGACCTAAAACCAACACGGAACAGATGGAACATGTCAGGGCAAATAATTTTTGATTGATTTAAGCGAATAAATCCCACTGCCTGGTTTGGGGCCCGGTGCTCCTTGGCTTCGATCTCCGTCTGTCAAACGGTCTTGGTCGGTGGTCTTGGTAGTACGATCTGCTTCATTTCACCATTATGGCCCCAGCGTGTGTCTGTGTGTGCTTATGTGCCATTCGATGACGCCGATGACGCCAATCGGGAAATTTCTAATTCCCACCAATCCGAACTAGCATGTGGGCTGGGCGCTTGTGTACTGCCAGTGAGTGATGATTTTGCTGGCAACGTTCCACAAACTCTTCGCACTAGTACAAGCATTGCCACATGGAAATTACGATTTGGCTGGTTTTGTTTCTCAAGGTGTTTTTTTTTTTTAACGCTAATCGGTGCAGTAATTTGCTAAGCTGCAACGATGGAGGCGCAAGGTACTTTGTACGGTGGGAATGTTCTTTGGCAAAATAAGTTTGCTGATTTGTCGTAATTCATATCCTGTTATTTTAAAAATGCCAGTTTCAGTACAAATCAGAAATATGGTGTGAATTCTCATTGTTTTATTTGGTTTGAAATTTTAGCAAGCCTGAGTTTTTTCAACTATAACAATCATAGCATTCTTTCCCTAAATCTGTATATTTAGGAGCTAAAATTTCTGACTTCAACGTTTGCTATTAATAATAGTCTTTTTTTACTCATAACCAGATTGCTTCCCCAAGAATGTAAAATAAAAAAAATTATATGGGAATAAAAGGTTTAAAAAATATAAAAAGGATTTTTTACACTACCATTTTATGTCTGAAGGAACATAAACAACCTTGAAAGGGTAAAACTGCAAAGGGTAAATTTTTTGTTCCTAGCAACACAGTTGAGATATATTTGAATCCTGCGAATTCTTCGTTTCCGGTTCTTCGTTAACAGAGCAAAAGAGATGAAAACTCAGGATCCTTTGTTTGCTGATGAACCATCTCGAGCTAAAAAAAATAAAATGTTATGTGAAATTATTTTCTCAACAACAAACAACAGATTTTTTAAGAAGTCAATCGTTTAACATTTTCAATACCACTCCTAAAATCATACTATCCATATCTTCACTGCAAAAAGTGATTGCGGAGAGAGTGAAGAGAGCAAAAATATGTCTGTCTTACTTTTCCCATAGTCGAACGCTCTACGGAGTGCAAATGAAAAACAGAAGCAAAACCCCTCTTGGATAGCAAAGCTTGTCAGCCATATCAGGTTGACATGGTACAGAAAGTGATCATATCAAGCCTGTCACAATAGTATTTAGATAACAATAGAATTAATTTAGTTTTTACAATTCAATTTTTTGTTTCTAACTTAAATATGGGAAGATTATTTTTTTTTTGGGGAAGATTATATAAACTATTATAAAGTTTGATTGAAGCAGTTCTATCAAAGCACAGCAATGACATTAAAAAAATCGTGTTGGATCGAAAATGCGAATGAAATTCAAATTTAATGGATTCTTCACAGCATTCGTTTGAACAGCGACGCTTCTAAGGAAATTTAAACATTCTACGATGGATTTGTCGCACCGACGGAAGTGCTTTATCCTGATTGAATATTCAAAGATCTACCTAGAAACAATTTTTTTAACTTCTACTAGCGAGCGATCCAGAACAATAGCAATCGACAGTTCCATTCTACCACATCGGAAATTCAGAAAAACGAGATTCCAAACACAGCCTTTTTTGCAACTTCAAAAGCAAACATACACGCCCGTCGCACTGCGAACGTAGCACGTTGTTGACGATTCTTACGATGAGCTACATCCTTTGCCGCCACGAAACCTTCGTATACATTCACGTGGTGGATATATCCACGCTTCTCGCACCAGTCGCCACATGCAAGAGTTTCACAATGACGTCAGCAGCAGTGATATTGAAGATTGGTTTCCGCTCCACCGGACTCTTCTACTCTGCTATACTTTAAGCAATCATTGTCCCTGTTCCTGGCAGTTTCCTATTTGCCTCATCCCTTTCACTCTCTCTCTCTCCCTCTTTCTCTCTCACAATTTATTCCTATCCTTGTCATTTTCCCTACTCACTCAGACCATCGTTCTCTTTTTCTCACTCATTGGAACAGGTTTTATTACACATCACTTTCCACTGTCCGCCCACAAAACACGCAGCAACAAATCGGTAGTACGTTTTTTTTTTCTCTTCGGACAGCGTTTTTCGTGTATTTTTGGTTTCTTTTCACCATTCGCAACACTATGGGCTGCTAGATAAAGATGAAAAGATTTCCCTGTCACCCACCGGTAGTTTATCCGATGAAAAGCGTTTTTTTCCCGCCGGTCCCCCTTTCACCTCCGATTTCTCTGCCATTACTTCCAGCCGGACAGGTTTTGCGTGCACGATGACGCATCAACGCTTCGCTACGCACGAACTCAGCTGTCTAGAAGCGCTTATGTGCGTCGCTCGGCACGAACGTCTCAGACGATCGAGCGCGTTTTTCTGCTGTGCTTCGCTTGAAACACAGCGTGCGTACGCCCGACCTGGGGAAATAGTTTCTTTGCGAGTAGTTTATGTGACCCTCACAGACGACTTAGCTAGCCAACCGGTCGACAAGATGTTGAGAGTTAGTTTTTTTTGTTGTTTTTGCCGCTCGCTGTTTTTTTCGTTTTATGCTGGTTGTACTACGGCATGGTAACGAAGATGATGGGCGCTGGTAAAACTCCAGCAGACGCTCGATATGGCGCGACTTGCCCGTCTGGTGATGTGTTTATTTAAACTGTCAGCCACGCTGTCGCCTTCAAGTGATTCAACCTACCGTACCGGGTCGGTAGTGGGCCCGTGCATCGGCGCTACTGGCTGTCTAGTGACGGCATCGGCCAACGCACAAGCCGTTCGGAGACAGTTTGCTTCTAATTTATCGCCTCAACAACTGGGACGAGCTCGTCACATCAAGATGTATGAGTTTTGCAAAAGCTTAGCAACCGCTGATTGCTGCGAGGAAACATCCTCATGCATGATTCTTCATGAAATTGGATGTGTCTGAAAATACGTCAAGGTTTATTTCGACAAACTATCATGAAAAGGTATATTCTGTTAACTGTCATAATAGTTCATAATCGCTCTAAGTATTCCATTCAAACAGTAAGAACTCTAAGAAATAAGTATGTAATTTGCTCAGATTTACCCGAAAATAATTTAATAAACAATGTGATATCGGACTTTAAAGCAAAATAATTTCCTTTCAGCATTATTTGATTGATTGATTATTTTATTATTTTATTATTATCAGCATTATTTGTATGCCGGAAAGAATCCAAAGAGTTTCTTTTTCAAAATTTCCTTATTTTTACTAACAACGGATGAGAACCAAGAAACAAAGGCTATCTTAAAAAACAAAGTTCTCGAACTTCATTCAGCTAAGACGGTTCTTGTAAGTGTTGAAGCATAAAGCGAAATAATGAAATTGTCCATTTTAACATTTTTCTTTGGGTTTTTGTTTATGTTTATTTACCGATTTTAATTTGAATATGTTAAACACAGCAAGTTTTTAGAGTTTGTTTTAGTGCAAAAGCTTTATATGATTTTATCGATTATGTTCTTCGGATTAGCTATAATAGACATAGACATGTATTGAAACCAATTCGTTTTAGTACTAATCAAGTATGAAACCTTTTATTTATTGAATTACGGGCGATTATTTTAAAATAGCTCTGCATTAGATGAACAATATGAAACTGTTGTATTGAAAATTTATTATCATCACTGTCTTTTTGAGAAGTTAAATTGAATAAAATAAATTTGTACTTTGTCCTTTGAATCTTTGTTCTTCCAAACTGAAACTGAAACACATAGAGTGCATCCTCCCACAATTTTGTGGAGACAACCAGAATAAACCACTCACGCAAAAACACACACAAACAGCACACTCCCAGAATGGATCATCGTGATCATAAATTTCTATATGATTTGACACTTTAGAAAAACAAATTTACGCTCGAATCCACTGTCACCGGTGAGCATCGCGGCCACACGGTGAGAATGTTAAGTGAACTCATCTCAACCATATTCCTCCAGGGACGCCAATAAACGACGATGCTTCGAGTAGGTCACACGCACCGACGCTCGCGCCATCGCTACAAGGGCATTTTAATGGCTCTATTTTTGCCAGCGACAGCGTGTGCATCGTAAAAGTGTTTCTCTTCCACGAATGTTTTTACCAACCACACACAGAAAACCAATGAAATTCCCAAAAGGTCGATGACAACTCGGCAGGATAACGGGTGCTGTTTCGCTGCCCGCAAATAGCTGGAGCTCGCAAAACTCTCGTTACATCGTCGACGATCGTTCGTGCTCATTTGAAAAAAAAACACGAACACGATGACCATGCGGCACTCCCACTGGAGAGCTTGAATTCGGGCGGGAACGATCTGTCCCATTAAATGCGAGCCAATGGTGAAACCGATTTAACGGCGGTTTTTAATCACTAGGTTGGGGATTAACTTTAAATCCCACCCGGTGCGAGGCCGAAGCCAATGGAGGCGCCTGGTACGTTGTTGATATGTTGATGGTAAAATAACGATAACCTTCGGTACACCCCCGAGACGAGTCGAACCAAACCAACCTTGTGGTGGTCGAAAATAGTTTACAACTATCCATTTTCCCTCCACCTTCATCGTCACCGCATTATCTTCCTGGCCACACCTACCCGATGCATGTTTATAATTAAAAAGACGGTGCGGCTTTTTTGTTTGCAACGTCCGCAGTGATTGTGGTTTGCACGATGCAACTTCGAACCCCATAAACGCTCCCGGCACGCTGACCCTTCGAACGTCGGCTGACGTTCGAGCGGCGATGTGGCGATATGCCTGCCGGAAGTACGTGGTTCAATCGAACGATTCGATCGATACGAACGAAAAAGCGCTCAAAACAGCCACGCCAGTGCATTCGGCCCAAAACCCGAAACACCACAGTGCACGTTTAATGTGCATAACAAGCTGGAATGAGTTTTCCGAGCAAACCGACCGCGGCAATCACTTCCGCAACAAACACATACAAACGGTGTGGAAGCGTGATGCAAGCGTGATTAATGGCCAGATGTAGGCTAAAGTTAAAATTAGCTACTACGTTCGTCGAAAACTATCATTAGTTGCGCAGTAATTGAACGCACACGCCTCACTGACCGCGCGAAGGAGCGAAAGTTTGGCTAAATAAGGCTCATTTCCGATCGTAATGAACCTGAACTGTACGGCCAAGCTTTATGAGCTCATCGACAGGATCATGAAACATTCACGCTGTACATAAAATCTAGACTTTGATGCGCCATTGGGGATTTTAATGGTTCCCTCCCACCTTCGACGTTTGTGTATAAGTAACGCAAAAAAGCTTACGATTCGTCAATCTTCCCCCGAATCCAAGTGCGGCCGATCATGGCTTCCTTCTTGCAGGCTAACGCTAATCGATTTCCCGCTCATACATAAGGAATGAAAATTTATTATTCAACTTTTTCCATCACCATCAATCTAGCCAGTTCGGGTACCATTCATCACGCAATCAAACAAGCATCCACTCGACACCGAGCACTCGAGGTGGAAATGGGCACCGAATATCGCTGGCTATGCGCCCCTTTCTCCCTTCACCCATGAACCGGTCCGTTCGTGCCATGTTTGAATGTCCGGAAAAAGGCCCAACCTCCCACTTACCGGCACGGCAGCAATCAAACTCCACTTGAAAACACTTGCAAATACGAAATTTACCTACGTATAATTCTCCACCAACCCCACTCAGAAAGGTCGGTAGGTTTAAAAGAAAATCATTCAATAAATTGCGACTGTTAACAGTGACGCTTTTTGGTAACGTAAAACGTAACGTAGTAACGCAAAATCACTTTCCCTTCGCTTGGATTTGCTAGCGTCAAACACATCAATCAAATTTACGTTACCAAGCGCCCATCTACCCACGAACGAGTCAGTGAAGCAGCCTGCTACGAACCGACCGATTGGAAGGCTTAAAGGTGTTGCATGCGTGTTACTACGCATCACTTTCACGAGCCAAAATTTCAAGAAAATCTAAAATTTCATTCCCAAATGTTTGTGTTTTTTACTAGCTCCGTTTCCCTCTCTCTCTCTCTCTCTCTCTCTCTCTCTCTTTCTATTTCTTTCTCTCTCTCTCTATCTCTCTCACCCTCAACAAACCACAACTGTGCATTAGAGAAAAAATCTCAATAATCAACTACCCAAAAAGCAAAATCCAAAACGCCGGGGAGTGAAGCGAATTGATGATTCAACCGAAAGCAAAAACACACACACAGTTTGAAAACCAGCACACTGGTAGGTTTGGATCGTGGAGGTGGATAACTGTGCGGGGGAAGGTTTTGACCGGGAATTAGCGGTTTGCCGAATTTTCACCGACCATGACACGGTGTCCGCGTAAATTAAGATTAATCGTGTTCATAAATAAGATGAGCGGTTTTATTTTTAGCACCCAAACGGGCGCTTTGTATCGCACGATCCATCCAGTGGACCCTAGTGAAAAAGGACAAGTGTAAGCAAACGGAGGATATCGAATCGATCAAAAGGGAAGGACAAATCAAACTAATCCGCATAAGGACACCACGAACGCTACGTTGGGTAAAAAGAACGTTCAACGATGGATGGATATTTTTATCAGGATTTCTAAAGGTTTTGTTTCGCGGGGGAAATTCGTTCTCTTTCAAAACATTCTGTTTTTTAATCCGTGCTATTAAGCTACTGTCTTGTAACAAATTTGCGTATTTTTCATATCTGTTGAAGAATAAAACTTCTTATAATGATTATTACATTAAAGATTTCTTAATCATAAATAAATAGATGCCATGAACAAGTTATTTTTAATTACGTTTACGTAAATCAATAATTTCGATAAGGTTTACATATAAGAACCAGTCTTGAATGTAAATAACCACTTATTTATGTTACTAACAGTATATTTGAATAGAATAGAATAAACTTACTAAACAAAATTGAAAACATCACAAACATTGGAAACACACACATTGTTTACAATAAATTATGTTTCACGGTTTTCATGCATAACTTCATACAGCAGTTCAAACAATGGAATACAATAACCTTCCATGAGCTACCGTTCTACACTGTCATTATTCATCGCTTCGTTTGTACAAAACCGTGACGGACTCCGCGACTCTGCTGCGAAAGAATACACAGGATACACCGTGCTCGAAGTAGAGCGGAAATCTGCTCGTAAAACTGAAAGCTTTTCATCGAGAGAACATTTCCCCTCTAGCATCCAGCAAACCCATTTCTCATGCGGCTTCGTGCGGGTTTTGTTTCCAGTTCCCCGGAGAAATCAGGCAGACTGATGAGCGGCCTGCTGCTAGCACTACACGAACACATACAAACACACACATTTGCGCCACGAGAAGCGAATGATTTACTGCGAGCAGCGGCAGCAGCAGAATCAGTAGCAGTAACCGGTTCCCTTTCAGCAAACTAACGTAATGCCAGTCTGCAGAGGTGTAAGATAGAACGCGCAGGAAATGACTGTGAAAACCGTTGGTGCAATGAACCGTGTGTCGCCCGTGGGAAACTTCTTCGCACATTTACTTGCAAAAGCTTTTGCTCCATCGCTGCAGATGGAAAATGGTAATCACATTCGCGCGACGAAGCAAGCGATGACTTAAGCAGGTTTGTAAGCTGGTAGCTAGGACGCGATAGAAGCAAGAGTGGCATTAATACTGCTTACGATCGATCAACTCGCGGTTTTGGAGCAGAAGTCCATGAGTATCAAAAAGTTACATCGACAAGAGGTTTCAGTTATGATTTGGAATGAGTTGCGATGATGCGAATCGAATGGTAACGAAACTTCCGATATTATCTTCTCGAAACATCCGGACACTATTTTTGTTTCAGTTTTTTTTTATGGATGAAGCAGAAAGCAGACAGTAATAAAATGATCAGTGAAATAATGATAGATATCTGTAGCATGTGGCCTAACAATGGAGCAATGAGGTCCAAGGTTTTCTTTTATCCTCCATGGATCTGTTGATTTTTAAAGTTTCCTATTTCCAAAAATGTTTCTTTTTCGTAATTTTTATTTTAATTTAAAAGAAGTTTTTCTTTAAGTTAGGAACTCTGCGTTTTTCATAATCGAAATGTATTAATTACCTGTAATTTTCGGTAAAATTAAATTAAGTAGTTATTATAATTTCAAAGATAAATCTATTTATTACTACAAATATTATTTTTTTACATTTTGTTAACTTTTCATGTACCTTTCGAAATCAATTTTCAATTTTTCAATTTTTCAGTTCAGTTTTTTGTTTTAATGATGTAAACCTTTTTTTAAAGTTTTTAAAAATAGTTCTTATTTCAATTTTCAGTCAAGAATTGTATCCGATTTTATTTATCTATGGGCTTTTTCTTCATTTTATTGTTTTATTCATCTATTGAATACTGCCCATTTCCTCTACTCACTTAGACCTTTTGAAAATCCCATATTAATTACACGAAATGTTGCGATCTATACATATACGTGCCTAAAACTATTACTAGACCTTAGCAGACACATCAACAGAAAACTTGTGTTAGAATCTTTTGTATTTAAAGTTAATGTGTAAAAAGCTGTGTAAACTTAAAATTAAAACGTCAAATGAAGCGTAAATTTTATCATTACCCAAGCACGGTTTTGTATGGTTTATAATATGTTTGAAATAAATTACGAAATCGCCACCAGCAGGTGCCGTACCGAGCTGTATCCGGAAATAACATCGATTACTGTAACACCTTCTACCAATCCCTCAAGATGGAATCGTTATTATTTCAGCTTCAACAAGTACCTGTAAGCCGTAACACGTCGACATAATCATTTCGCTTCCCGCTTTCCTACCAATCACCATCGCTACATACCGTGTCTGCCTTCGCATCTGCGTTCACCGCGCGCGAAAGCTGAGCCCCAAACTGACGAATTAACGATACACCACTCCAGCAAGCGTACGAGACCGGCTATAAATAGCGGCAATCGATAACTGACGGTGTCGACCGTCTCACCACCTCCACTCGTTCCGTATCGCAATCGGGACCACCGATCGGCAGGATAACGTAACGGCTCGGGCTGTCGATCCCGGTTAAAAAGGGCAATTTATTACCGGATGCTGAAACACGAAGCATGACAAACCCCTTTCGTCTAGCCCGGTTGTGTTCAAAGTGTACCTCATTCGCAACGGTTTGCGATACGTAATGTCCTGGGTCTGCGAGCGAGTACGAGTGCGATTTCACCATACTTTGAGTAACCAGGTACGAAGAGAGACACGAACCATTGGCGTTTAAAGTACGCGCTCTCGCCATCTGACTGACCTGCATTGGAGCATTAGGGTGGAAATTGAATTGAAACATTTTTAATGAAATCATACCATTTGCTGCTGGAGGATTCTCATGCACCCTGTTCCTTGCACAGAGAACCTTAATGTTGCAGAAAAAGAGTGCCACAAAGAAGCACGGAAACAGTAAACGAAAAATCAATACCGGAAGATGCTAATACATCAAGCCTTCCACTCATTCTCTCCCTGGACTAAAGGATTCTGTTCGATATTCATTAACTTTTCACTGGCAGCAAACCACATTCCGGGCATGTCGGGCGCATCTTTCCAATCAAGACCCACCCCAGCCAGGATGAAAGTTTCGAAATTCGATTTATTCAATTAATCTTTCCTTGGGTCGGACCTCGGCCCGGCCGAAAACGACCCACGCCGATTTTCCATCGACTTTCCCGGATCGTTCCGGTGCAATTTGTCGCTGCGGTAAAGAATGTCAAATTAAATTAAGAATCTGATCTTCTGAGCAGTCTCTTGGCGGTGGTGTATTAAGCGAGTGCAAGGGTTGCGGGGTTTTCATTAAAATCTTCCAATCTATTTACGCGCTAAGTTTATTATACAAGAAACGAATTTTCGTTAAAGGAGAATCAATACCGAATAGGAAACGATTGACAAAAAGGAAAGAATACTCTATCGAATCAAGGTTTCTTAGTGCTATCGTTTGCCTAAGCTGGCATCAAGAAAATGTTAAAAACTTAAAATTGTTCTGACTTTTCCAATCAGCCCCAAAGCCTCCACTCGGTCGCTTTTGAGGAGAATGAAACAATAAGCATTTCGTGCCTATTGTTTACGGTAACTTCAAAGAGAAATGCTAACAATAGTGTGCTTTTGTTTGAGTGAGAGATAAACGATTCCCCTTCTCCTTTCTCCATTTCCTGAAGTGACCAATAAAGGTTCATTATGCGATTTTAGCTACCGTTACCATACAACAACTTTACGTAAGCAGTCAACACTGAACTTTTGGTTTTTGGAGAGCAGACAGCAACGAAATGATTAACGGTTAGAATTTATTTCGAGTATGCTTAAAAAGGCTTATTAAAGATTTATTAACATCTTCTAAAATTAACATTTCATTTTCTACTACATTGCTTCTTTGAAATAATTCTACATTGGGTTATAAATATGTTTCTAATTATTTTTGTTTGTTTTTTCTATGTTTCTACAATTATCAAATTAAAACTATTGATGATTTTTCCATTTTATAATTTTTAAGATAAAGTTACTGCGTGTTGTTAATAGAAACAACGGGCATAGCAACAACCTCATTAAAATTGTATTTGAAGGATTGCTTAAAATAATCTAACTTCTTTTATTTATATCCAATTTTGTTTCGTTTTTAAATTTATTACATTTATTTTTTATTGAAAGGATATTTGAAAATAAAAATTAAATTAAAAAACGGTTCTTTTTAACTTTAGTAGAAATTGTTTCAGAGCTAACATATAATTTAAAACACATGAGTAAGAAGTTGTTTCTTGTTTGCATGTTCTGCAACATCTGATGACAATATGGTGCTCATAAAAATAGTACATATAGATTTGCATTCAGTATATTTATCTTACTACATTTCTTCTGCCCATGCCTCACGATCCGACTGATTAAGTGATGATTTTTCTACCTCCAAAAAACGCTCCAATAAAAACAGATTACACACCGCGGTCAAAATAGAATATTACATCCGCTGATTGCTGATACACACCACCATTTTGTTGTCCAACCAATGAGCCGGGAGGTCGGGGGTTTTTATTTTATTGTATTGTTTCTTGCGGTTAAGGAAAACAAAACTACGACACATATTTACACAATCATCGCGAACCGCCTGTGGCGGTACAACAACACCGTAAGTACAACAAACTCGGTCCCGCTCCCGGCATGGGGGTCCAGCAGAGCCGGTATCGAGTTGGCTGGAAAACACACATTTGCTGACGCTTGAATCTTCTGGTGGGTGTTGCTGGTCGTTAAACGATGTCTTACTTTGCTGGCGATACGTTAGCGATACGCTCACGTTGCCAGCAACAGGCGCTTTATTCTGTGGTCCCTTGTTTGGTCTAGTATGGTCACACAACAGTAGTAAAATTTTAAATGTATTTCCATTTCCAGATTCACAGCTAGTGAGGATAGGAAAAGGTAAATTTGTGATGCATTAGATTGTACAGGCGGAGCAAAGAGACGTATTGGGGATTGAGAGTTTTGATTATAATTATATCACATTTACTAAGTGTTTCTTTTTATATAAATAAATTTCGTTTTATAATAAAAATGTGATAAAAAATTGTACTCAACCTTATAGCAAAACTAGAAATTCAAATCATCTTAACTTATTACATTGCGAAATTATATTAATTTCCCCGGTATCACTAGGCCATACTATGCGCACCTCGAAACAATACCTATTAACACGAATCCATCATAGCGCCAACACTAATTGCCGCTGCTTGGTGCCGTAATATCGGGTAACTGATCCGCAGAATATTCGCTCCCTACCACACCGTTTCTCAGAAAGCAAATAAAAACCAATTCAATGCTTCTGGCTGTGAGGCTGACCAGAATCCAAATAATCATATCTAATGATCTCTATTGCGATAAGCATACCTACTCGGATTGCCTCCTCCTATTTTCTTCCCTCGCTTCCCAACACCCCATGGACCACCTTGGATGAGTTGAAGGGCCACCTGCTGCAGTGCGGTGTTGATCTCGCGCAGAGTCTATTAATATTAGCGGCTCTAATGACTTCAATTATCGTAACGAGTACGAACGCACACACGCACACACATACACACACACTCTCACTCACCAAACAGAACGGATCGTCCCTAATTGGAAGCCAGCAAAAGAAAACCACCAACTACCGATTGTCAGCTCGTGCCGGGCCGAACTTTGACCTTTAGTATCTTGGTGGACCAACTTTTGTGCGGTTTCAGTATCGTGCGGTATCGTAATTTATGGGCTAGATTAGACAAAATATTGTCTTCATCTACCGAGGGGGTGTGGAGCCACATCGAGGACATGGTCTCCCAGGAATCAAAGGATCCGGCTGCTATGGTTGCCTCTAAGGCTTAAGCGTACTTTTCCGACCGCCAAAATTTGCCACGCCTCTCGAAAACTTTGACTTGAAATGTGCATTCGCGAAGGTTACATGCTTAAAAGGGAGTGACAGTGGTAATTTATGAGCCTGATTTGTTCAATGACCACCGTCTGCTGCTCAATATTGGATCTTCTGCAAGTGGTGGATAAAGTTTCCGCGAAGGTTATGCGTCGACGTGCTGGAGTTATGTGAAAGGTTAAGATTTGTTGGAAACTTTAAACGATTATCGAGGGAATTTATGTTCATAATGAAGGGGGTACAATCAAATTTAGGGCAGTAAATTTTATGTTTGAGTTGATGGTAAAGTAGGACATTTCAAAATCCCGTCGTGAAACACTTCAACTTGAATTTAGTGATAATTTTTTATAGAAACAAAATGTTGTAACAATTAAATTAACTACAATCCATTCGAATTTGGTTGATTTTGATGATTTTCATTTTGGTGAAAAATATCTAAATGTTGGAATTTCATCTGTGAAAGAGTTTTATTCTTTTTGAAGAGATTTTTACCTCAAGAAGGCTTTAAAATGTATCAGATAATGTAAAATGTATCGCATTTATTATTCGCTCGTTTAAAGAATTAAAATTATGCAAATAAATTTCTGAGCGTCTCTGAAATTTCTGATGGTTATTATTTATATTATTTATAAACGTTTATATGGTGTTTATTTTAGTCAACCGTTTAAGATTCTTATGGTTGCTTCTTATGATTTCTTCAGTCTGAGTGTATGTATGGAATGTTACCTACGATAGTCAACGCAACACGTCAGTAACATTTGGTGGATGAGATGACAAACGTGGCATGTTTCACAACTAGAGCGAAACATGACATAAACTCTGCTGCACCGTGGGTTGTTAGCTTTTGCTCGATGGAAAAGCTGCTGAAGAGTGAAACCCACGTCCCCACGTCAAAATCAGCCAAGAGGGTGCGCAAATAATCAAACGCACACACGTACATCGCAGTATCAAACCGATGTTCAAACCCTCCTGGATGGAGAAGTACTCTTTTCCGCTCGTATCTTGCATGGAGCAGCAGTTTGCCTAATCGTTCAGCTCTCGTGCTTGGCTGAAATGTTTCCCGCTTCCAGAGTGAAGGGCCAGGACAATAACGTACGAAGTTGTTGTTGCTGATGCTGCCATCGACGAGAGGTGGGAGTGAGATGCAGCTTTTCTGTCCGTCTGTTTGTAACGTTCGGCTGAGCACTGGAACTGATCCGAAAATAGACCGAACTGGAGCGTTATTTATAGCGGCGGTTTACCATCGAGCGCTGTGTCGGCTATGTGCGCGTGTGTGTGTGTGTTTCGTGTTGAGCAATCAATAGCACATGCAGTCGCTACAGACACCATCTCGCATTGAGTGGACGGCCCACCCGGTGGAAGGAAAGAAGGAAGAAGGGTAGTAATGTCAGAATCGTTTTCCATCGCTTCCCCGCCGAAACGGTCAACCGAGTTTCAGAACTACAGGCGATCTTATCCTTGGTCGCAACAGGCTCAACCTGTTGTTGAATAAAGTTATGGGTGGTAAAACGGGCGTCAATGTCCTTCTCGTGGCACGGTTGAGCCTTGCATCTTGTTGGGATTGATCTACTATTCTTCTCACGATTTTTTTCTCTCTTACTACATTTTATGACTAGCACACTTCCGTAGTGAGTAAATTGATTCGTCGTTCTCGGAAACCTTCCCTCTCCAAACGAAGCTCATTTGAATGGCTACTGTCGAGTGTACCAGAAAGTGGTTCGAGCACGAGCAGAGGGTAAACTTCACCGAACACAGACCTGTATATCTCTCTCTCGCTCTCTCTCTCTCTCTCTCTCTCTCTCTCTCTCTTTCTCTCCTTTAATACCAACAGCAATAGCAACCATCGCCTACCGATAAGCACCAATTCACTTCAAATCTCGAGACTCGGACTCCAATCGAACCACGTTCCACTCGAGCGCGGTAAGGACAGAACAGCCATGGCTGCACGAAACCTGGCGGTAGCAGTGTACATGTCTCCCTCTTCTACCTCAAAACCTGTGTCAAGTTCGTTCCTCTCATGTGTTTCTCTTCAGCTGTGCTTTGGCTGAAGCGAACACGCATTATGGGAATTACAAATCATGTGCAACATTTTTGGTCTATTTCCGACAGCGACTGTTTCCTCGTTCGCTCGACTCCCGGAAGCAGAATTCAATTAGGGACGCAGGGATTATGAAGGTGAAGGCAACCGGCTGACCTGCTCCAAAGGACACCGGTAACGAGTTCCACGAAATGAGCAACGCAATAATGGTGCGGGATGTTTGTCCTCCTGTTGAGTAACCTTAAATCCAGGCACTATCCATGGAACTACGTTATGCCTTATTTCTAGCTGTTTTATCGATTTGTTATGCCTTATTTGTACTTATAACACCTTCGATTTATTTGCCATGCAAATGATAAATATTTGCAAAAAAGAAAAATATTCTTAGGTTGTTAAAGGTCGTGTGTGGAATGAGCATCTGAAAACAATTTAATTACTTTTGTATCATATTGGCAAGAACAGCATATTTGGTTTTCTTTTGATGAAGAATCAGTTTTTAGATTTTATTGTGACGTCTTTCTTCAACCCATTGATGTATTACAAAAATTTAGTTAAACACAAAATAAAGAAGAGACATTTGCTTTTCAAAGAGGAACAACTTAAAACATTAAGATTTTTTCAGGCTTGTAATATTATTGTTAAAAATACCCAAAAATAAATCTGTAAAGCACATAATACAAGTCGCTGACAACAAAATTTTGTTGAGTAATTTGTTCCGACGATGGAACAAACATGTTTACAGTGAATGAGTCAAGTAAAAGCTCTCCAATCAATCTAATAACGCTTGCATGCATCGGTAAGCAAAGCGATTATTGAAAATCAATGAAAATGATATAGCTCAACAATTCAAACAATAAACTACTTGTTTAAATCGTTATCCTGCTATTAATAGACTCAACTCAACACGTAAACAAGGCTTCAACAATGTAAAACGATCGCTTTGGGGTTAAAAAAGCTCTTTTCAGATTAACAGCGTACATTCAAGCCGTGTTGGGACTGTAAACCGATACTGTTGTTAACTGCATGTTAGAAAACACAAACCAGGCGAGAATATTTCAAAGAAGACCGATTATATTCCGATTAAATTGAGTAACCAAAACAGACGAGACATTATTCATCGCACACCCTCACTCAGGTGTGCAAAATCGGCGAACAAAAATACTTGCCCCTCTCGCCACTCGCCTCTCCTGAAACCTTTCGACAAAAAGCAAACCCGCCGTAACACGATCGGTCAACAAAAACAAAATTCCTACCGGTGGTCGGTATTTTGGTGTGTAGGTGTCGCTTAGCTGAAACCATTTTCCAAAAAACCGCATACTTTACTCCCACTGGAAACCGCGAAGGTGGCAGGTTCGCGGCATCCCGTGAGGATGCTGGCGACGCTTGCCACAGCCTATACATTTCAATTTGTTTGCGCTTGCAATGCCAAGGATTTATTTACATACTCACGCGGCTCGCTAATGGCCGTGCTCAAGATCAGGGACGTGCGGAGGTGAACGCAGCGTTTTGAGTGTGATTCTTGCGTGACCTTGGGAGAATTCGCGACATACGAAAAGCGGTAAATTTCTTTTCCATCCACTATGTATCAATCTCTGTCTCTTTCTCGTTCATAAGAGGATGACGGTTTGTGCAAGGCATGAAGAAAGTCATCGGAACGTGAAATAAAGCAAATATCGATTACATGGCATTTCCATTTCGGAATTTGCATGGTACATTAACAACCTCTGTGCGTTCGAGGACACAAACCTTGATGCGTTAATCTTTACCAAAATCGACAAATGCTTCCCTCCCTGACGGATAAACCCTCTTGAACGCTTTATAATGTATCAAACATACACTGCGAGCTGAAATCATTTCATGGGAATCTTTTCCCGGAACCTTATCTTTCCTCATTAGTGTCGAAAGTTTTCCCTGAAACGCGGCTTAATCGAATCATTCCGCCACGTGCACCTAGCACCATATGCTCTTTCTATTTAGCACCAGGCTCGATGCGAGCAGTTCAATTACAATTTCCTTCGAACGGAAAGGATAACGCGGACGCAAACAAGCTCCATCATTTCCGCTTTTATTTTTCCGGTGTACCTCTTCAGCTCGTCCGTCTCCTATCGACTGATGGATGGGAACGTTCGCCCACATTCAGCGACGCGCAACATACGGACTAGGTCTGGGCACAAACCTAGCGATTTGCTACGTGTTCATATTTACAGGTGCCGGCAAACGCCTACACCTTCAATCCTCGATCGATCACCTCCAACACGGAAATGTTACGTGTTTTTACGCGAAGATAAATGCCTCCATTCAATCTGCCATCCGAATAATATGCTTACAATCAGGAAAGCGACCAGTGGCAATGCTATGGATTTTTTCCACAGGCTTGATTTCGGCTCTGCTTTTTGTGTCGGGTTCTATTTTCGTACATAACCTCCAAACGCGTTTATCGTACCCGACCCGTTTCTAACGTGACATCCAATAGAATGCTCCATGTTCCCACCGCGTCCACGATGTGTCCGGAAGAATTATTCCGTCCATTCAACCAACGGGCCATTCGCCTCGTGAGAACCTTGAAAATGAAGGCAGACAAGGGGACCGTTCATTTTTTTATCGCTGTCCGTGCCTTTTTTAGTATTTTTGTACGCCTCACGAGACAAGCTTCAGGACTTTACGTAGTTTTTATTTTATTCTTTTAATCATCATGGAGATGTTCGTATTTCGTGGAAACCGGCACACGGAAGCTACGAAATTAAAGTTTGTAACATTTTTGTATGTGGCTGTGTGAGCTTGTTTGTTTTTTTCACTAATTTTTTTGTTACAACAAGAAATAAAATAGAGTGAAAGATAGCCAGCGAAAGAAAGCTTTTCCTCAGTGTTCTCCGTGTGCTGGATCTAAGCTTCCGCAAGCGAGTTTTAAGTGGATTTCCAGCGATGGGATTGCTTGTTCGTGCTTTAGCCTTCTAGGGGCCGGGCTAAAAATAGCACCATAATTTAGTCCCAGCCTTGCGCCGTCGCCGGTCAAGTGTAGCCGGTGATGGCGGTCGCTTTTGCCAAAGGACGACAAAAACGATGGAACGCGTCGTGGTAGGAAAATAAAAGATAGCAGTTGGCACCCATGTTTGTCCACTTGTTTCGGTACCCTTGCTCGGCTCACTTTCCATCCCCGACTATCGCCGAGTGTGGTGGAGTGTAATCTTTTTGAATGAATCTTACAACATTTTCGAGCAGAACGTGCTGCAAAACGCAGACAAAGAAGGTCTCCAGAGCGGAACAAATAGACCGTTGGAAGGAAATAGAGTCAGTTAAAGCTTATAGAAGGACATGAATTAAAGCTATTATGCTTTATTTTCTGCATGATTCAATTATTTGTGTTAAACCTGTTGCATTTGATAGCATGAATTCTATGAGAAAACACTCGATAATTTTCAGAAAGCTATCTCAAGCGAATTATCTTTTGATTATATTAACCAAATATTTCTCATGTTTTAACTTTCTAACAAATTCATAACAATGATAGCCAATGTTTATACATGCCATACAAAATTTGAAATATTTCCCATGAAGATGGGATGGGATATTTCCAATTTTGTTCATATTTTTATTATCATTTTACTTTACTAAAAAAAATAATCGATTGTTTGGAATATTTCTATTAACATTCAAATTTATGAAATTTTAATTACAATCAGGTTGTTTTATTAATTATTGGCGATGAACATATGCTTCTTGTATACTTGTTTATTTTAAGACGAACCTTAAATATCATCTATCGTTGGTTAAATCAATCATTGCAACTGTTGATCATTGATCAAGAAAGAGATTTTTTTAAACAACTATTTTTATTTCAATAGCTGATCCATATTGAAAATTGTATTGAAAAGTATAAATTATTGTAATTATAAAAACATCGTTTTCGTAAGATTTATTTTATAACTTGTACTCGAATGCTAATAATTATGCGCAAATGAACGCACCTTCGATGACAACGTATTTACGTATTAATATTTGATCATGCCTTGATGGACGCAGCGCACTATTTTCGATGGCAACAGAAATAGAAAACTAGATCGATGGTTCAATTTGTCCCCATCGTTGCTGTCGTGCCGATGCCGATGCCTAGATTCGACCCATGGCTCAGAAACGACCATTTATTTTTAGAGAGCCACACACAAACCAGCACATACACGCGCACACGCGCCATTGCCTATTAGCCACTACCATGGGTTTCCCACGTGCGGGAAGTCCCCGAGGGCCAATGGGCCAGGATGAAAAAGCATCGCTTTCCGGAATGGATGGCTCAACTGTTCGCGCCGTATTTTCCCTGACCGTCTTTGGAAGGTGTCAACTGACAATTAGCACTAAGAACTGCTGACGAGGGACCGATGGACAGGTTATATGTTAGCTTGTGTGGGTGGTTGTGTGTCTATATTGTCATGTCACAATTCATTGCCGTCAAAAAAGGGTTTAGCTTTACAAGAATCACGTAAATTAAGACACTGGCCCGATATCTTCGGCTGAAACCTTTTCCTTTAACCAGTACCGGGTCGAAGGAAGGCGCTAAGAGATAGAAGGACAAATACACATACGAAAAGACTAGTTTGATTGGACGATGGTCATCCCGAGAAATTCAGTTATCAGTTTCCAATCACGCCCACCAGCGTCCTTTCACACGTAAATCTATTTTAAGCCAATGGCCGTGAACTGGCGCACCCAGAAATTATCGAGGGAAAAGCCTACAATCAAAGGTGATAAAATTCTAGATCAATACAGCGAGAACAATTGACTGGTTATGTTGAGGATTTATGTAAAAAAAACGGAAAATTTTATTTTTTTCTTGATGAGGAAAAAAAACGTTATACAATCTAAAAGTGATTTTATCTATATCCACGTTTTTTCCTGCAATCCGGTTGTAAATTTCTACAAATATATTTGTTCATTTAATAAAGTAAACACAATTAATAATGTGCCAAAACCCAGATGGCCACATAAAAAATCGACCTGTCATTCGCATGCAACATAGCTTTTCGCTTATTGGAAAATGTCAATCAAGCGTAATAAGAAAGCAAACAGACAATCAGTGCTGCCCGTCTATCGTTTTGTTTCAATCGGCTTTTTCTGAATCTAGCGTCAATAAAAAAGCGACTCTACACCAAACACGAAAATCTTTGTGTTTCGAAACATGAAAAAATATCTATATTTTTTACTTACCTATACATAAAATATATGGGGCAAATAATGGGCAATCCACTGTTTCCCGAACACCCAAATGGAGTTTGTTTATTATGCTCCCTTCCGGTTGCTTTCTTTTCCCGTCCTTGTTATGGAAGCCCGTACTTGGAAGTGGTGTGATGACCACCTAGCCAAACCTGTTTTCAATTCCTTCCTAATCGTGCTTTCTTCGAAGTATTTCAAACAGATCGTTTTGCTTGAAATAATCTTTCACAACAAAACTGTAATTTCTACCTTCCGTTTCCCTCGCCGATGTAAATAAACAAACGAACAGCCAAACGAAAACGGGGATCGCAACAATCAAACCTAAGGTCGCGTAATGAAGCAATGTAGTCGCACTCGCGGGAAAAGTTACATTTTGCCACTTCTGTTTCTCGGCACGTTTTCCACCGTTCCCACGGGCGATTTTCCGAACACACGCCGCACACGCTCACACACTTCCTCTTGCTCTCTTTCGTCCCGCGCGTTGTCTACACGAAACCTTTGGTCACACTAATCCAACCCGTTGCTGAAGCCACCATGTTTGCCGAATCAACATTTGTCGTTGCTTTTTGTTTAGTCTGCAGCTGCATCCGATCCGGCCATTTAACAAACTACGCTGCAGTCAACTAGCGACTGATCAAAGCAGCCCGTCTCGCAACGTGTTCGAAGTGAGTGTGGCAACTACGAGGATGTTAACAAAATGCTACAGGTCAAGCAGGACTGCCAGGCTTCGCTGAATGAAACCACCTGTGGTACGTACAGGGTTGTGTCTAAACACTATTCTATTTGTTTGATTGAATTCGCTTGATACGAATGTAAAATACACTTTTTACTAAATATTTTTGTCACCGTCACTGTCACCTATAGATTTTTACTCATTTTTCCAGCGCGCGCACTTTTTCACACTGTTCCGCACCGTGACGGACAACAAGAATGAATTCACCCGCACTGGTAGTTTTTCGGTTGCTCCACGCGCGCCAAACGTCAACACAAAACTGAAAACTCCTGACCGTGGTGTCGCTTTCCACGGCTGACGACACGCTCGTAGCGGGTGAGTTTTTCCCGGTTTTGGTGAGTTTGGCCGACACGGCGTCCCCCATTACCAGGACATGGAGAGCCGTGTACCGAACGCGTGTGAGAGAGTCGGGAAAATACGGAACATACGACGTTTCCAGCAAAAAAGTGAGAGTGAACGCTTGTGTGAGAGTGTTTTTCGTTCCTACTGAGAGCGCGATGTCCCGTCAGCGCGAATGTGGTGTCTATGTTTGTCTCCAACAAGGCCAACCTGCTGCTGGGGGATGCTGCGGGAAATGAACGAAAACGAAACCGAACCCATTCGTCACTCTTCGCCCGCTCCTACCTGCTTCGACCTTCGACATGGCGTTGTCCACTAGCTTCCCTTACCGTTTTCCATCGGCGGGTGCACCACCCCACCCACCACCCAAATGGCCCTGCAGAACGGTGCTGGCAGCGAAAACGCGTTTCGCGAACCGTGCCGCCACCATTTGGCATCCGCGGTATCGGCTTTCAGCTGCCGACTCGAGCGTCCTCCGAGGTGTGGAAAGGAAGCAAAGTGTATGTGTGTGTGTGTGTTTTTAAAAAAATAAAATCGTTTGCCGTTCGCTTTCGGTTGATGTGATATTTTTGTTTGGTTCGGTTTTGGTATAAATCTGAAGCTTCCCGATAGCACGAACCAGGCAAAAACGCAATAATGGCAAAGATTATTGAGACGTACGTTTTTATTTCGGTGGATGTCGGGTATTGCAAAGAGCGAGAACATATTTTGAACTTGGCATGTTTTTTTTAAGAAAATTTCATAACGAACAGGTGGATGTTAAGTTGGGGTAGCCCTTTATGTTGTATTTAATTAGCTTATGAGATTTATCATTAATCGTTTACGGTTTATAAATCTCATGGAAATCATGTATAATGCTCCTAGCTCTTTAAAATATCTCAATGTTCTTAATTATAATCTATTCAGTAGTTTGTGCTGATGTGAACATACGACATTCAGTTTAGTTTACACATTTACTTTTAGCACTGTATGAGCACTCAGTCCTACGATAATATTTTGAATAATCTGCTTTCTTAATAACAACTTTTTATTTATTAATTTTTTAGTTATAAATGAAGCACATTTTAGTTTTTGTTGTTAATAAACTAGAAAGCTAATTTAAATTAAGTATACAGCTAGATATGTTTTTAAGACACCTTGAACGGTTTGATATTGAAAACATGCGCTTCTGTAGGGCTGCAAAGGGACCGTCTTTTAGTACAGATTAAAATTAAACCTATTTTAGTGTACGTACAATCGTATTGAAGATACTGATGCGAATTGCAAGTGTAAAGAAGAACACAAGCTTATTGATTCATTACACTAATTCATTTTCTTCATAAATATAATAGAATCTCAATTTGATTGATTTATGTTAATTGATTGATTGCTTTGTTTAGTTGATTTTACATATTTTAATTTCAATAAAAATTAAACTCCCTTCTGTTTGAATAACATAAACTTTAAATAACTGAATGTTGAACTTAGACACATTGTTTATTTAAATAAATTACAAATTTTGTTTAATTGTTTTATACGTAGAGCATGTTTATTCCGTTTTTCCTTTTTTAAATTCATTATATCCTTTATTGCTACCGCGTTTTAATATACGCATTGCTAAGTCAACATATTCAAAATAAAAACAAAACGTACTTAGTTATAGGTTGCTAGCCCCTGGTTTTCAATCCAAAACGCTATTTTCGCCGTTCCCAAGTAACAAATTTTACGGGGGTGCAGCATGGGCATCCCGCGCATCGCACATTGGTCGAAAAACTGTTACATTAGGCTAAAAATATGCTAGAATGCCTGCCTGTTGTGTATATTCAAATCAAATAATTACGCATTATCTCTTTCAAATAATTACGTATGATTTGCAACTACATTGATGCCATTGATTTGGATATTATATTTCACGAGCAAGCATAGTATTTCAAACTCTTAAAAATTGCTAAAAATATTTACTTTTTCATTTATAGCAGCAAAAATCTGATTTCGTTGAACAATTTTACCATAGCATTTCAAACTTCTACAAGGAAATAATGTAACTCAAATTAAATCTAAATCAGGTCAGATGAGAAATTACTCATTTTTTCTTAAATGGTTGATGGAATGATTCAAAGTTAATCAAATTGAAATGTAATATGTGTAATAAAATTACCAAACTATCATGAGAGTGTTGATTGATATATTATCTTATAGCCTGAGCATCTTAGTATATTTTTTTATTTTAATTGTATATAATAATTAGCCCACTAGATTAATTTCTTTCATGTGCAGTAGATCTCGTTTGAAATTTTACATTTGTTAATTTGCCAACTGTCAAATAAAAAGATCAAAATTAAGAATAAATCGTGAATTCACGTTTTATGTTTTTACTTATCTGACCCAGAAAGTACCCATTTCTCCGGATGACATCATACCTGCACTTCAAACCCACATACCGCACAATAAATGCTCACTTTGCACGAACAAATACCGTCTTCACATGGCGGCTGTCTCGAAGCGGCAAAAAAGGGGCACGAAATAAAGACAGTTATTTACGAATGCACGTTCGTGTGCAAATCAACATCTTATCCAGGTTGCAAGGTAATGCTGCTCGCGTATTTCCACGTAAGTACTACGCGAAACACGAAGCATGAAGAGCACAACAGCTACAACAAAGCCCTCCATGGCTGAACTTCTGCCCTGCATGTTGCCCCAGCCACACTCCAAAACGACTCCGCACCACCAACCCGACGCCCATTTCTCGTTCGCTCGTGCTCTCAATCTCTCAGCCACGGTTTTGTGGCAGTACCGTACGTCTTGCGGACGGGCTGATTATGCCAGAACCGTCTGACCACCCGTTCTTCACGGCTCGCACGGGTGGTAAGAACTTTTCCACCCGTGCACGCATGAAACAACATGATCCACCGAACGGTTGGCCACGAAGAATGGCTGCATCATTCCTTCTGCCAACGTTTCTTCATCTTAGCGCGAATTCCGCCAAATGCGCTACCACCTTTCCACCCGGTTGCCCCCGTGGTAGGCACAGTAATGTCGAATTAATTCTGCCTTGCTGTTAGATCGCGGCTCTGTGCACACCTGGGCCTGGGTGTAAACCACCTCCCGCGGTAGGCCATGGCCATTTGCGACGGTGGTGAACTACCGACAATCAACGACTACTCTCGACGCTATTAAAACCCCGTTAGATGATCCACCCCATAGGAACACATGGCTTCAGGCGCCCTTCCCCTGCCCTGGGCAACGCTTAAAGCCGTGGCGTTTTCTTCGGCTTTTCAATTTTAGCTGTCACCATAGGCTGAGAACGGCTCAGGTTTGTGGGTCGTGGGCTCGGGTTATGTTCTATTCTTGCCATTCGCTGTGCCGCGGTGCATTACAACTGCCAGAAACATCGTGAGATTTAAAGGGAACAGGCGAATGGAATGTGATACAGCGAATGTGAAGAGCAAATGCCGAACGAAGAAGTGGCCCGTTGTTTGTATTTGTTCTTTTTTCTCTTGAAATTATCTGCTTTGCTTTGGAAACCTTGTCGATCAGAAAACTAGAAGGTTTGGGTAAGTGTAGTATAAAAAGGTTAGAGAGTTAAGGTTGTATTTGTAAAGCGTAACATAAAACAGTGTTCTCTTTCAAATAATAGTTTGCCTGACAAATCTAGTTGCATAGTGAGAAAGTCCAAATGAGATTTTCGTTAATCTTTTATTTTGTCAATATAATGCAATTTTTTAAATCAAACTGTATTTAAGTGCGGAACAAGTGGTGATAAAGCATTGTTCAGATGTATTTAATTTTGTCAAATTATAGTTATTTGATTTTCAAATAATTATAATTATCAAAACCAAATAATAGGTAAACACTAATTAACTTTTCGACTTTTTCGTAATATTATACTGATTCGTTGTATTTCTTTTACATTTATAGATTGATGTGAGCATTTCCTTATTGTGTGTCCATATTAATTTATTTAATTTTGATTTGTATGTTTTTTTAAATGTATGAACACATGCAAATAAAACAGTTTTACCAAATCATCCAATATAGTAATAAAACAAAAATAAAAATATTTTTTAATTTCTATGCTTTCATTTTTTTTCTAGCAGCATTTTATAGCAATAGTTTGCATGTGGATAAGCATTTTAATGTAGAACACATGTCATTAAATTATTTTGAACACATCTATTACCCAAACCTTCTTGTTATCATTTCAAAATGTGAAGTTTATTATTTTAGCCTATGAAATATTTTAATTAAAAAAAATCAAAAACTGATTTATGAAGGAAAAGGCGTAAAAAATCCTTCCTTTTTTGTTTGTAAAGTTTTCATTTCAGCTTGTTCGTGAAACTATGAATTCATATCGCTATAGTATTACTACACACTAAACATTTGCAAATCAACTGAAATAATTGAAGACACCATCAAATCTTGTACCAACACTGTCGCCGCTCTAAAAGCTTCCAAAAATCTAATCCACACAAAGAGAGCAATGAACGGGTTGGTGCAATTGTTTTCAGTAACGCTAACGTTAGCCACGCACAGCAACACATGCCGCTTGTCAGTGCTTGGATCGCTGGAAAACGAAAGTGAATCGTATTAATCGCGCCTCGGTGCACATGGCTAAACAGGTTCGCCGTTTGCTAACGATTTTCTTTCGGCCTCTCCGATCAATGGTCTTCAAACGAAGAGGAAAGGTGCAAAATTTCGTTTCTCCCTTTCCAACATTTTATTTACTCAATATACCTCTTTGAAATTATTATATTATCTTCAAATATTATTCCCAACTGCTTTTAAAAAAATATTGAAAGTTCTGATAATATTTCATAATATTTTTAAAAAGCAGCCTTTTACACAAAGCATCCTTCCGAAGGTATCTGTAAAGTTTCTCACCTGTTCAAAGTGCATGTTTGATTTGAACACGCTCGCTCTCACTCTCTTTCTCTTGTTCTCTCCCACCTTAGACGTTTAATTCTCTTCCATCCGAAGCAGCATGAGCTGATCCACCAGCGCTAGCAACGCGAGCACAAGAGTTTCAACCCATTCGTCTACGAAAGCGGACGTGTTCGTCGTTTTCCTTGCGCCTGAAAGTCTCAAGTCACAGCCGGTTCGATCGAGTAATATTTAAAGCAGGTGTGTTTGTCTGTGTGTGTTGGTTAATTTCAATCCGCGTGTGAATAGCTCATGTTTTGTCGCAAACCACCGTTCCCTGTGCACGCTGTGAAAGCTCGATTTCTTACGCAGTGCAAGTTTCTTACTCTTCATTTAAATATACTGAATTACCTCACAGTTGTTTTCGTCGTGTACAAATGGTGGTGAAATCTGGGCAAGGGAGGGATAAGGTAGTGAAGTGAAACGAAACGCTTTTCAATATTCAAGACCAGCATGAGTCAACGTGCCCGTGTCCGGTGGCGACCTACGAACGTGTGTAGTGGCTCAGTGCGTGGGTTGAGCTTGGAATACGCGTTTGAAGCGAACGGTGGTGACGTTTTACGATTTTGTCGAGTTCGTCGCCTGCTGAACGTGCCAACAAGGAAGGCTAATTATCTGATGCAGTAATCATTTGAATGCCATCTGTTTGCAATATGCAGCCTATACAACCGATTACAGCTTCTGAAAATCCTAACAAAGCTACAAAACATATGGAATCAATCGAAACAATCACATTCCCAGCGATATTGAGGGCGTTGAAGTCTTTTGTTTTCTAGCGTAACAACCGATCGAAGGAAAAAGGAAGCGATCGGAAAGAAAAACGGCATGGAAACTATAATTTACGTAAATTGCAAGAACTTTCCTCACATTTCCCGCTACCACTCCATCCAACGAAAGGCTCGTAAAATTGCTGCACACAACTCGGCATTCTATCGACGCTAGGTCAATCGTGATCGGAAAACGAAAGCATAAACGCCCCATACCGGAGCACGAAAATAGGTCGCAATCCAAGGTTTGCCGTGTGCTGGAGCACCTCGAGCACACGGTGAGCGGGATTGTAAATCGTACGGCCACAGAACCCACCGCCAGACGTTTGCCTGCTACGTTGATAACACACGTGCAGCCGAGGTGAGGCCACGGTACGCTGACGCGGAAACCGGTTTGCTCAACTTCATCTCCAGCCAGCAAGCTCTCCGGGAGCTTTTTTCAACTTCGGCCTTCTTTTGATGGTTTCGACAGGGGTTTATTTCTTTATGTGAATGAGCCTGGACGCCGTCATAAAAAAGAGAGTCTGCATGAGAAACAAACAACTACACACCATTCAGCTTGGGGCGATATACGATCGATGAAGGGTTGAGTCGAACAGTTGAACCGGAAGTGATTCGGATGAATAAAATTTAAACCATCATGTTAGTGTTTGAAAATTTTCCAAGTAAATAACTCAACAAGAATGATTGTAAATTGCGAATAATTTCATTTTGCTGTATAGTGGTTTAAATTAATAATATTCAACTGATTTGGAATTGAATTCCGCCAATTCGATTCAATTCCTCCGGGAAGGTTGAAATATACATCTCGCGTGATGAATGACGGCAAACATCCCTGCTCTTCCTCGCTATTGTCAGACATTTATCTCATGTCTACTGAAAAACCGAAACTCATACGTCGACTTTCACTCATTGCGTCAGCAGTCGGAATGGCCATTCGAGCAGCCGACCGACTGCCGGCTACGAGTTATGATCGCTCGCTAGATGATGGATAACGTATGCGCAACACTATCCACCTATTCCTCCATTGGCAAATAAAAAGAGAAAATTATAGGCGGTGCAGAAAAAAAAAACAAAAAACTGCATCCAAACACCGACACGCCATAATTGGCCGCATGTGAACAGTCGCAAGGAAACTGCTCACAAAACGGTTCGGCATTGGGCTAAATGTTGCGCAAATCGAAAGCTTACCACAAACCATCCTTGAACAGCGACACTGTGAGTTCAGATGGTATGGAAATGTGTTCGAGCTTCGTTACACGTGAGTAAGAAAGCGCAACAAAAAAAAAACCCCTGTTCGTCTTGGGAAGGAAACTTTCGGTCTAGCACTGTGTGACTCTTAGCCTTGAACGGACCGCTGCACTCATCCGCATAAACGATACAAGGATGTAATAAACCGTACGGCTCCCGTCACCTTTCATCGCCTCCCAACGGTGGCACTAATTAGCGATGAATTCATTTTCAAATGGTCGTCCATCCGTGACAGCGAAACATATCGCTCGGTGTGGTCGCAACGATCGGTTCTAATGACGAGTGCATGTCTGTTTCGGCTGTGGGAAAGCAGGGAAAAACTAGTCCCGCTCAGGCGCGATCGGGAAAGACCTCCCAGTATGGCGTCGTTAATGATCTCATTGAGGCGGCGAGCACTTAAAAAGGCTGCCGGGTAGTCCGGGTGGAAGAAAATCGATTAAATAATTCAATTACCGGCCATCTTTTGCACGATCGAGCACGGGTGGTTTGTCTCGTTTTCTTTTCAGATTTTTTTTTTATTTCGTTCCTATCCGACATCCACCTTTAATCGAAAAGCACACACACTCTGAAAGTGGCTCAATTCCGGCTGGAACGTTTCCATTACCGGTTGGCGCTGGCCTTAATATTCACTATAAGGTGCCAGCCGAGTGCAAACGGGTCCGGCGCGACGCCACGAAATGTCAACTCATCTTTTGTGGTTTAACAGCTAACAGAGCAAAACCGTCATTTGGAAAGACCAATGAAGCACGGGTATTACATTTTTGCATTTTATTTTACTGCAAACCGGTAAGGAAGGCTTTTGCGTGGTCTGAGGATCGAGTTATCGTTTTGCTCGATTCGCGTAGAGCTGCTCTTCACCCACCGAAAAACACACACAGACACATAGGCAAATACAATGCCATGGGTCCATTTATGGTGCGATGATCAGCCTACCTACCGAATGCAACGCTTTTGAACCGGATTTTTAATCCCACCTTTCGTGAGCGCAGTGAAGGCTGTCAACCTCACGACGGTGTTGGATGAGGGAACGGTCAGAAAGCTTTGTTTGTAGCCGTATTACTGCCGAAATGACTAGGAGTCTTGTTCAATAAGACATTGGTGAGCCTTAAAGTTTTTCCTAATTACACTTATGGGAAGATGAAAGGCAAGAATGTTCGGTGTTCTCATTTCTGATTTAAATGTGTGAGTATCTTCTCAAGAGTTTGAGGGGAACATTTTCAAGAGTGTAATTATCACACCATCAGCTAGAACAGTTCCATAAATAGTGCACTAACGTATAACGGTTGTCATTTCTGTAGCGAGAAAAGTGTGATGATAGTAATTACCTCTGTACAGATGGATACAGTTCTCTATCGCCCGATCTCACATAGCCTACTTGAAGCTAATAATCGCTACAGCGATGATGTGATCCATACTTTGTTCTACATAAGCTTTAAAGCAAACTCTGCTCTCTAATAAATATGTGAGACACTTATCATTTCATTTTGTTTCTCAGCTTTATTTTTTCAGTTATATTTGCTAAAAATTATTTTTGATTATTACAAACTTCCTAGTTGACCGCAGCAAATACTCGCGTTGTTGATTCTCTCCTTGGCGTCCTACTTTTTTATTCCATCTCGACCATAAATCCAACCCCTACGGTTTTTCTTCCCATTCCAAATCGGAACCTCATCACCATAAGACGGAAGAAGCTCTGTGGAATGGAGCGAAAAAAAACTCTAATATAATAATAACAAAAAATGCTTCTGGGACTGCTCACGATCCCGTTACATTCATCCACCAGCCTTCCCCCAATCATAGCCACCGATGAGGGCGACGACGGCGCTGCTGTTGGCGGCTCAGCGAAAAGTTCTTCTTGTTCCCGATCGCTGTAGCCAAGTCTGTCCGTTCACACCGAGGCATGACTGGTCAACTTTTTTTTTCGTATGCCGCTTGTTCGACGGCCTTCTTCGAGGCCGGAAAGATGGGCATTACATCAGCGAACGGGAAGCAGCCTCGGGAACGCTCGGCGAGACGGGGCGTGAACTGTGAAATGACCCACACTTTGCACATCCATTTCAAATCGGGAGGGCGACAGGAATATGGTAATATCCAGAGCGAAACAGTTTCGATTTGAATTTCAACGTGGTTGGCAAAAATGTTACACGCCTTAATTGGGATTGGCGGGAGAGGGATGTTTCCGAAATGACGAAAACGTGTCCGAAATTGGTATATAATTTAATCTAAAGAAAGCTGAACCGTACGTGGTGTTTATCAAACTGCTTTACAAATGATAGTTTTGATTTTCAAGCAAATTCTTGTTATCGACATAAGTACGGTGTTTTAGGAAATCTGAAAGAAAATTACTTTCACACTACCTAAAAAATATGTTATTTATGTGGTAGAGCTCTTAGAGACTGTTTTTCTTCCAGGTTTTTGATACTTTTTCAAATCTGTTGCGATATAACACATATTTATTCTGAAGAATGTTACACAATAATGGCAACCAGCATATCTTAATATTCATTCTAAAACAACTGTCTATTCATTAACGAATCATCATTAAGCTGGTTTAAATTGAAGTTGATTTGTAAAAGTTTTAACATATTGTTAATCAAACAGAGAACACTGTAAAACAGTAACAAAACCAGAAGTTACATCACATACAATTACAACATTATGTGGTTAGTTTTCAATTTGAATATATTTATTCGAACTATCTTAATTTTATCACTGTTGTTTATTGCACACTCGTCCGGTTAATTTTTAACCTAGTTTACAATCTTCGTACATTCCTAGTGTGATTCACTTGCAAACAAGTTATAGTTCTTGTGTGGGTAAATGATGCATTCTTTGTTGATTTATCTCCGACTTCCTTTGCTTGTGTGCACTCGTCGCGCACCATCATTATCATCCAGGTGTCATGAGTAATGTTGGACGTCCTCCAATAAAATTGTACAACAAATTGAGTAGTGGAGGCGCTGTTCTATGCGTGTGTGTGAATTATAATTGTGGACAAATATTTAATGTTTTTGTTAAGATTTTTGATAAGATTTTTTGTACATTCAGTGCTGACTAACGATGATTTAAGAATAGACAAATATCTAGACAACTTCTGTGCAGCATACCGATGCGCTTTTTCTTCGGTAGAAAGTTTCACAATGCACTTTCGCTAAAGGGTGCATAGTATCTCACGTTCCACTTAAGTAAATCGCTAGCCACACATGCTAACATTTCCCTTTTATTTTTCTTACTCAACGGTACAGCTTTCCTCGACACGTACACTGCATAAACATGGGCAAGGTCGTGGTGCTAGTTCTCAGCGTCGTTATCTGTCTCGTCGCACAGCAGGCGCTGGCGAAGGAGAAACACATCAAATATACCGAGAAAGATTTGCTGCGAAAATCGATCGTATATGATAAAAACACACCGGATGTGTTTTACTGTCCTGTCAATAAACCCACCGGCATGGATAAGATGATCGTGAGGTGAGTAGGTGAAGAATAGAGTATTTGATGATCTTTAACTGAACCATGTTCATTATTCCAAACCGTGCACTGCAGGTCACGTCCACTGCACAAACTATGCGAACACGAAGGCAAACCGCTGCCAGCGCATTACAAATCCGACTGCTACAATGATGTCGATGAGTCGAACTACGCGTGCAAGGAGAAGTACCGAATAATGGTAAAGTATTTCGAAACGCTCGGTGCGAAGGTTGAAGTACCCTGCACAACCGCATATTGAGTTGACGCTATGCGATACTGAATACTAACAATAAATGGCCTCTTCTTACTCTGGAGCTCACGGCTTCGCACATTCGGACACGGGGTTATGACAAAACACAACACTAATCCTCGCAAAAAAAGAACCAACTTCAGAAGAATTAAATTAAATAATCTTTTCAATTCATTTCTTCCCATTTCATCGAATTTCGACACGTTCCTCGTGCTACAGAAACGTTTCGCCAAAGATAACGTCGAGATCTAAGCTTCTGGCGATCTTTGCAACGAGTTTCTCGTGCTAGCGATAATAGCGACTTCTGACATTACTTAAGCTGAAACTGTACCAACTTTTTCGACTAGCCAAAACAAACCTAAAACCATTTTGTAAAACTTTTTTCTGCTTGAGTTTTTCCTTTTCCGATCAAATTTAATCCTCTTTTTCCTATTCTTTTTTTATATTTTACTTGCTTTGTCCTATCTCTTGTATAATGTTATTGAAAGGCGTTAACGTGTGTTTCGAGTGATTTTCTTCCCACTTTTAATTCGCTGAATTCAAGCTTTGTTTTAACCAATGTTTTAACCAATACTAAATAATACCAAATCATAACGTAAGACATCTCAGCCACAAGCGACATAACACATTTATTCATACGAACGGTTACCAAACGGTTAGAAAAACAGGAGTAACTATGTACCAAGCTTATGCTGCCGATTATCACCTTCATTGGTTTTATTTCATGCATTTTACTCACTAAGCTCCTGGTAGCAGTACAATAGTCACGGCACTGGGAAAGGTATTTAACAAGAAATAGTCTGTTCTGTCTAACCAACTAACACAGCCTTTATCTACCGATCGCTTCTATCTACTCGAGGAAATGTTCCTTCGGTGTCCTTCAATAATCCCGATTAGTATTTGTTACTATTATTTAACCTTGCTTGTCAAATTCTAACTCGCAAACATGAGACGTGGACATCGTTAAGCAAGACATTCTTTCGGAACATCTCTGTTATTCTTATCACAAATAAGACGGCAAGCATGAACAAGAAACGAAAACGGCTCACTGCACACCACACAGACACAGGTTGAATGACAATTTGAAATGCAACATATCGCTTTGCACAAGAAACTTACACACATGCGAGGGATTAAACAAAAACCACACACCACGCTGCTTAAGCGCCAGCTAAAAGAATTATATGGGAGCAAACCGGATGCCTACACATGAAAGGTGCGTATAAGAATAATGGTGCTATAGATACAGCTAAAGCATGGAATTTGCTGTCAAGTATAGTTGAATGGTTCCTTAATATTATATTAGATTATACACCCATTATTTGTTCACCTTTTCAAGCTGATGTGTCTCTTCCTCCCTTCCCAGATGCGACTAAATCCTCCCGGCAGTGATGTCCCGTTCAACGGACAGCGATTGAGCCGATTCATGGACATGGACGACGATATGAAGCTGATCAAGGCGAAGAAACATTGAATCCAGATTTACTGCACCGGATCAACCGGTTCCGCTGTCTGCCTGCTATGCCATATTAACGAATCGCTGCACGAATAACACCTTCATCTAGGAGTTGTTGAACGGTCAAAACGTATACATCCTCGCACCTCACGGGAACGCTGTATGGGAACGGAAACTCGTTCGATCAGCGCGTTTGCTTCGTTCAGTGATATTAGTTCGTACGTTTGCCCAATACACTGGAAGCTATGTTTGGTTCCGGTTAATAATGGTTTTGTTTGGTTGTTAAAAAGTGTTGTTTGTTAATATAGATTGTTGGAGAAGGTTTTGAGGAACATTTCTGAGGGGATTGAGTACATAGAAGCGACCTACAACGTTTGCACACTAATACGGATCTAAACCGTCATTGATTTCAGAATGTACTTTACACAGACGTCAAATAATTTTGGTACAAGCAATGTTACATAATAAAATAATATCTGACTACTACGTTTTGAGATAGATGAGCTATTGAAAAAGTTACATGCTCCGAAAAATTAGCTCTTTCTATATGTATTTTCGTAGCCAATTTTACTGGATTGTTTACTCCAGAAACGAAAGAAGTTTTGTTTAGAAAATAATGATTAACATGCGCATAATTCTACCCTTTATTACGTTTCATTACTTCATGTAAAAAGTATCGTGACAAAATAACACAACCAAAATTCCTTATCTGAACACACATTTATCAGTGACACACATTCAGTTACAGTTGCGTTTTGATATTTGCTATTCAAAGGCTTCTTATTAATGTTATAGCCTTTTTGCTAAAAGTATAAGCATCGAGCGTTATGATACCACAACAATTATTGTTTTTGGTTTTCCTTGCACCAGTTTTTGAAGCTGATTTTAAGCTCTATGAAACTAAATATTGTTGGCACATGCTAATCGAGTGTTTTAAACCATTTTCAGCCTAATAAGTTTTCAGATTATTCCTTTGCGAGTGCATGGCCTAATGACAACATGTCGTTCAGAAAATATCATTTTTAAACCAGATATTTTGAATATAAATAATTTATTTATTAAATCATTACTGTTGTTTGTATTTTTCCATAGATTTTTAACGATTCAGCAAAATAATAAACAAAAATAAACAAAAAATAATTTTATTTTATTTCGAATTAAATTTCTACCATCCATGAAACGAATGACCATAGAAAATCACTGTGTGTCACCATCTGCTGTCATTAGCATAGCGCTGTAAACGTAAACAAATCGCGTCGGAAAACAAATTCATTAAACATTTTTAATTTTTCTGCATTCAAACATTTTCTTGTACATTAAATGCAATAGCATGCACTTGCATCAAGTATAAGTATAAATAGTGAACAATATACCTCATTTGTTCACGCTCCCATCACACCGCAATTGTGTTCTGAAGCCTGTGACTGAAGTTTGTTGCGTCTTCGAGACTTCTCCGTACCATGACTACCGCTGTAATGATGGATTACGACTTCAAGATGAAAACCCAGCAGGAGAGGGCAAAGGTAGAAGATTTATTCGAGTACGAAGGTTGCAAAGTTGGCCGAGGAACGTACGGCCATGTATACAAAGCTCGGCGCAAAGAAGGCAACGATGCGAAGGATTATGCACTTAAACAAATCGAAGGGACCGGTCTGTCAATGTCCGCGTGCCGCGAGATTGCGGTAAGATGTCGCTGAACGCAGAAACTGAAACTATGAATATTCTTAACAGCATGATTTCCTATTTCAGTTGCTTCGTGAGCTAAAACATCCGAATGTGATAAATCTTATCCGAGTTTTCCTATCACACACGGATCGCAAAGTGTGGCTGCTGTTTGATTACGCCGAACACGATTTATGGCACATTATTAAATTCCATCGGGCGGCAAAGGCAACGAAGAAGCCGGTCATGGTTCCTAAGGGAATGGTTAAAAGTTTACTCTATCAAATATTGGACGGAATCCATTATTTACACAGTAATTGGGTTTTGCACCGAGATTTGGTTAGTACGATTGGTCTGTTTTAACTGAAGCTTTTACAAATTACGATATTTTTTTCATTCTAGAAACCAGCCAACATTTTGGTAATGGGAGAAGGAAACGAGCGTGGTCGTGTTAAGATCGCAGATATGGGGTTTGCGCGTCTTTTTAACGCGCCTCTTAAACCGCTAGCGGATCTCGATCCCGTGGTAGTCACGTTTTGGTACCGTGCGCCGGAGCTATTGCTTGGAGCTCGACATTACACGAAAGCCATCGATATATGGGCAATCGGATGCATCTTCGCGGAACTGCTAACATCGGAACCTATTTTCCACTGCAGACAAGAGGACATCAAAACTAGCAATCCTTACCATCACGACCAGCTGGACCGCATTTTTAACGTGATGGGTTTTCCGCAAGATAAAGACTGGGAAGACATTCGAAAAATGCCCGAACATCACACACTCACGAAAGATTTTAAACGATCGAAGTAAAATTCAAAACCCGGTATTCAAATGGATGTGCTGTTTGCTCACACTTATTTTTATTTTCAGCTACGCAAGCTGCTCGTTAGTCAAGTATATGGAAAGACATAAAATCAAACCGGACAGCAAAGCGTTCCATCTCCTTCAAAAGCTGCTACTGATGGATCCAAACAAGCGTATCACCTCGGAACAGGCAATGCAAGATCCGTACTTTTCAGAAGACCCGATGCCTACAGCCGATGTATTTGCCGGATGTCCTATTCCTTACCCGAAACGAGAGTTTCTTACTGACGAGGATCAAGATGATAAGGGAGAGAAACGTCAGCAGCAGCAACAACAGCAACAGCAACAACAGCAGCAGCAACAGCAACAGCAGCAACAACAACAGCAACAGCAACAAAATAATCAACAACAGGCCAACCAACAACAAAATCAACAAGGAAATGTAAGATTGTACATCCAGTGATATTCATTTCGTGCGAATTTGTTTTAAATTTATATTATCCTTGACAGCAACAGCAGCAGCAAAACCAACAACAACAGCAGCAACAACAACCTGGAAATGTAACTATTTAAAAAAATAGTGTTCGTTAAATGATTAACGTATTGTAATGTCTGTTTACTTTTTTCAGCAAATGCAACAGGGAGGTGGAGGCGGTGGTGGTCAAGGTGGAGGTGGTATGGATCACAATAACGCCAAGCGTGTACGTATGTCTGGTCCCAATGGACACCCGAACAATCCTCAAGGCGGTATGACACAGCAGGAGTACCACCAGCAGCAGCAACAACAGCAACAAAATCAGCAACAGCAACAACAGCAGCAGCAAAATCAGATGATGTTTAACAACCCTCAGCAGGGAGGCTTCCAGCAACGGTATTAAGGTCTAACAACTTCGAACAATTTCCGATACTTCTTTAATTAACAAACGAATCTTCTGTGAATGAAAGTACGTACATCTATCACACGTAATGTTGATATCAACTGTGAACTGTCGTGTTTATTTTATCAAACAAACGTAGTAAAAAATAATGTACTAAACAATAGTGCATACACTTTTTCAATGGATGGTCGACTCATTCGTACAAAACGCGCTCTTACGTGAACTTACAGACAAGGCACTCTTTGTTTCGGGAACAAGTTTTGACTCAAAGTTAGAAAGAAATATGCCTTTAAATACCTGCTAGAGTGTCACGGAATTCTCCTAAATATTTTAGTGCTGCCACAAGTTGATACAACATGGTCTATTGCAAACCACACTGCGAATGTGAAAATAAGTGCGGCATTTGTCAAATTAACTGAGAACGTTACCTTTCATAAGATGCCATTCATATTTCAACTGAAGCAGTTGGCATACCATGTGCAGCAATTGCGATATTTTTTACTGTTTTTACTGCGATTAGCAATTTAAAAAAATTAACTGTCTCGCATACACAAAGGCTTTCTCCGTTTGGAACACAAAACAGCCCAAATAACTTCGGTTTTGCGCGCTGAGGAGGATTGTTCGAACGAATTTTACTTCCATTCGGGCCCAAATAAGGCTTTATCCGGGGTAACTCTGATCGTTTTTATCCAAATGACTTCGGCTTCGCCCACTGGGTATTTCCGAACAAGTTCGGCAATCTTCGTCCCACTACGGTCGGTGTGAATGTCGAAAGTCCAAAATTTTTACGTCAACTTTTTGCAAATCTTGTGCGAATGAGAATGTTTGCCATATTTTACGTTTAGAAACATTTAAAAAATAAACATTACATAACCACTTTTGAAAAAATAACCTATCAAGTCGTAGAACGTTGAATCATGTATGTAACATGAGGTTCGGTAAACGATTGATATTTAAAGTTATGTACGCTTTCAACTCTTCAAAAATAAGCTGTATTTTGTCTTGATTAATTGTACTAATTGAAATTCCATGCACCGCTGATTAGTGCAATTATTTTTCCTTTATGTATCATGATTGAATCAACTAGCCCATTGTGCGTTTGTGCAAATGTCTCTCTCACTGCATCGTAATCTCTCTTTTTGCATCTCTTTCCCACAATATGGTGACCAGCAATTCCTGTGTACGTTTGTTTGAAATTCTCATTTCTTGCATCTCACTTATTCGCTACACCTCGCTCAAAACGGTATCACGGCTACCCATCCGGTAGCCTAAACGCGATTCGATCGAAAAAGTCAATTCAAATTGTTAAAAATTTCTAGACGCGTATAGTGTGTTCGGGCGCACCACGTTCGGATATTTTGTAAAGTGAGCATAATCCATCTCGTGAAACATACACAAATCGTGCAAGACTAGTGTTTATTAAAAGTAATGAAATCAAATCACACTCAGAAAACAAAATATATTTTGTACAGAAGAGAAACATTTATTATTTAACAACAACACTCCGGCGCTTGGAGCATAAATAGCATAGCGTAGCATAAAAGTGTTCAGAACGCGTTTTCATAGGAGAGCGTGTGAGTGAGTTTGTGCTTACGTGCGAATGGGTGTGTGTGTGTGTGGCAGTGTAGCATAGAAAAAAGGGGCGTCTGGGATCTTTATGTTGCGTTTTTTCATGTTTGTTGTGCATCGGATGGAACAGAGTCGGAAGAAGCTTTGCCGGGCGTTTTTCACGCTTCAGAACGTCAGCGACGGCTAGCGGAAAAGACCGTTCGTTCTCATTCAGTGACCTCAAGCGCGTGTGAGAAGTGAGAGATTTCCGCCCGAAAAATTTCCCCCGGTGTTAGATTCGTGTGGCTGCGTGAGGAAAATCGCAGCTTTGTTTGTTTTGTGTGGTGAGCGAAGTTGCTAGAATTTAATTTTCACGACTAGCAATGCACTGTGGGAAGGGAGAAAATTGCTAATTTTGTGTCAAATTTAATGGAAAAATTAAACTTACTTTTATTCCGTGGAAAGTGATTAAATTTTGTAAAATAATTAAACAACAATTTAATAACAAAAAAGTGTTCATGTCTGTCTGTCATACACGCTGTTTATCAAAAGCGTCGATTTTTTCATCAAAAGCGATCTGCGTTAAACTGGGATAGAGAAAATTCCACATCTGACCATCGCGGTAGGCCATAAAGCGTAGCGATGAGGTCATTTCTCGATGCAGAGAACCACACCGCATCAATCCCGTTTCAGCTCCGCATCTAGTGACGCGCTTTCCGCCCGTGCAAACTACAGTAAATCCTCTTCTCGTCAAGAGGGGTGGTGACGAAAAATCGAATCGAAGAGAAAATGAAGTGACAGCTCACGCACGACGGAAATTGTTCGTTAGCTGGAATACGATTTCCTCCCTGTCGTACGTCGGTTTTCGCTCCGGGTGATGATTATCGAGTGATAGTTTTCACCGTGTGGATTGTGCGTGTGTTTAAGTGAGCTTATGTGTTTGTGTGTGTATGTAACGCTCTGTAGTGAGAGAAAGAGTCTTTTCCCCTACTGTACGGGTCGGAAAAATCGATACGGTCGCTGACTGCTTTGTTGTTTTTGTTTTCGTTGCTCGATTTGATGGTAGATTCTGCCGTGTATTTTAGCGCGTGAATCTGTCGCCAGTGTGGCTCGTTCGCGTTTCAGGAAAAAAGCAAACACACCTTTATAGTCACACGCTGTCGGAAAAGCGGAAGTGGTATGGATTGTGAAGGATTCTTTTGCCGCTGTTCGGAAAGGAATCTTTCACCTGAGTGTGACCTGTGTGACCAGCCTGTTTATGCTAATCGCAGCGTTTTCACTTCCGCAACTACGTGCAGCTTACACACCTTCATCGTACACATCCCCGTTTAAGTAAGTGAGAGTGAGTGCAATTGCAGTGCGTTTTCCCGGAATCGTTTCGCGAAACTAACAGCGAGGCAGGAAGAACCGAACAGCAGTACATATTCGCTGGTTACGATAAAAAAAACACCGCCACACAGTGAGCAAAAATCAAAGCATGGCCCTGGAGGAGACCCAAAACAATGGGTCCGCCGTGGCGGTGGCCCCGAAGGAGAACGCTCCGCCTCCGCTCAAGCAACAGCCGCAAGGTCAAGCGCAGATCCAACCGTCGACATCGAACGAAAAGCTGAACAACATCGTCAACGGTGGCGGTGGCGCTACGACGGAAAAGACACGATCCAACAACAAACAGGTAGGTGTCCGGGGGATGAAGAGGATTTCCTTAGGGTTTTCCTCTTTTCGGGAGGGGGTTTCAAGCAATGATTTCAATTTTCCTGCCCATTTCGCAAACGGGCTATTGTTGGTCGATGGTCCTTTATTATGGCTCTCCATCATATGTCTTCGATTTCTCGTCGCTAAAACTCTCTCCTGGATTTCACGTACCATGCTATGAGTATGACTGAACTTCTCTCTGTCTCTTTCTCTCTCTCTGTCGCGTGCAATTTATGAGAAATGATTTCCAGGATCAGATGCTTCACCATTGAAAGGACATCGATTTCTTCCATCGCCTTTGATTCCCTTTCATCTACTGCACTTGACATGTCCTTAGTGGAAATTTCTAAAAATAACACTACAAAGTAAACTTGGAATCGAATTTTTGAGGGTACTGAAATTTTAATGGGTCATTATTTTAGTGCTTTGAAACGTCAAAATGGCTTGACATTGAATATAATTAATTCTGGAATATAGATTGACGAAATAGAGACTTAAGTTCAAATTTCGTTGTAAATTCTCAAACGATAATTTCAGAAATAATAATGAAAAGCTTGTGATGAAGGCTTCTGCTGTTCTGCTTCTGATGGGGAAAATTAAAACTTCCTTGTTCTTGAATCGATGTTGTTTTAAAGGATATTAGTATATTTTACTACTTTTTTTGAGCGGCATTTGACCACTATTGAGAACCGTGATTTGTGCTAAGTTTAATTCAATAATATTATCCAAACACTCAGACGATTGTTTCCAAAAGTTACTCAAAAGCTGTAAAATTGTTCCATTACGCTTCCATTTCCATCTCCCATTAATTGGTTGTAACTGTGGTATGAAAAGTGATATGAAAAAATCACATCTCTAGATCTCTGGGATACTCCTAAAAATAGAACATTTTTCGAATCGTTTCGCCACTAAGTAGTACAGCAGCAATAAAAGGTTTATTCATTGATACTAATGTTAAAGCTTGGAACCAACACTTTCGCACACGCCCTTCAGCTTAAGTCACATCCGACGCAAAAAAAAGACTATCGCCTCGTTTTATCATAGAACAAACTACAATATTTGTTTTACCCATCGCTATTTCTCGGTAACACTCAAATCGACACGATTTCCTTGCCGCTCCATCGGCAATTGATCCACTGAACGGGGCGTGTTTGACCGGCAACGAGTCAACAGTGCGTTAAAATCAACACCCTTATCAGCTGCTACAAATGCACCTCGAAGAAGTGTTGACACTGACATTGGACACAGTGCGACGGAAATTATCAATGAAATTTGTCTAGCGCATGGTTTACCGCGAGCCAAAAAAAAACTACAAATAATGTTGCCGATCGAACAAGCGTGTTGTTTTAACCTCTACATCCGTGACGGTGAAGGCGAGGAAAGTATAATTTAGCGTATTTTGATACCTTTTCGTGTACGTGTAACATAAGCATTTGTGAGAGTTTCATTGCACACATTCATGTTGATAAAAAGTACCACAATAAGTGTACACAGAGGGAAGAATGTAAATTCAATTTTATAAACTCTCCTCACGCTCTTCATTCTTGAGATACTTTTGCGGCAATACAAATGCAATAATCGCACTACGCTAGTCTCGCAAACGGAATCTGCTGCGCGATTTCACATCACCGCAGTAGTGGTGAGAAAATTTCAAGGTCAACAAAAATACTGCCCGCGCCGTCAGTTTTCGTTGAACGAAGCGCTTACGAATGGACGCATCTGTACAGTTCTTGCAGGCCAGTATGGTTCCTCTTTTTCTCCCACTTCTCAAACACCCAAACACCGGTGTAGGTATGTTCCGAGAGCAACATAAATTCCCCACCATGGTTGAGAGGATTAGCAAAAGGCGAACGGGACGGGGCAGGATGGCGTTGGTTAGATAGATTCGTAGAGATGTTGGTACCAATACGACGATACGCGCCAGTTTGGGTTCTGATGTCATCGTTGAATTTTGTACGCTAGTCGCTAAGGGGTTAACGCTATCGTTTCGTGTTCGAGCGAGATGATCGCTAGTGAGTCGGAATGTTTAAAAATTTTACTACCACACGGTATACCTGTCCGCTAAAGATGCGCTTGCAGGCGCTAGTTATTATTGCCCATAAAATTGATGTCACGTCCATTTTTGAACACATACCTCAAGGAAAGTACTTTAAAGAAGTGGCCGTACGGCCAGCAACAGTGCGCCAGCTCAAAGGTGAGCATGTAATACGTCTTCATTCAGCCTAAATGAACCCGTAATCTATCATTCCTAATGGGTGTCCGTCCATTCGTTGGATGCTCCAATGAAACGGATACGGCTGCTCCCTTTTCTTAGCTCCGGGAGGTTACGGATAGAGACCGACCGACAGAGAAGCGCAAGGTCCATCCAATTATGGTTTGGACGTCCGATTTCTCACTGGAGGACGTTTTCTTCCTTTCATCTCCGTTCCAGCGCCTCACTATCAATTACGGAAAGAAACTTAAACTGATCCCATTGTGTCCCCACGCCAGCAGCATGTTTTATGTTGCAAGTCTCAATTCGCGGCAACGTTGGGGAGTCAGCGCCCTAAGCGAGTAGGGTCGCTTCTTCTGGATGGGTTCTTTTATGATCGACCGCGGACAGAAGAGTGCATCTAGCTCGGCTCGGTGGAATTAATACGTTTATTTTTTACTCACTGCCGACATTGAAAACTCTGCGGGCACGCTTATGTCATCGTTCAGTGTATATATGCTAAATTGAAACATAACTTCTTTCCAGCTTCCCATCGGTGTTGAGGTCACCAGTGACGCTTCGTGATGGTGGCGAGGGTTGCCGAGCAATAAAGCGAATTCGGTGATTGAAACTGGGCGATGATGGTTTAATAGCTTCACTCGGTTGATATGCATCATCCCGTCAACACTCCGACAGCGCGGAAATCTCAACCATCACAAGCTGAAGCCGTTATAATTCGTCCCCGGCGACGGAAACTGTCTCTTCGGAAGATTAGTTTCTGCAAATTCAGCCATTCTCCGTCGCTATTAGTACTTCCTTCTCAAGTAATTTACGTTTAATGGCGGAAATGGCGTGGCTTATTGTGCAAGACACTTTATACGAAAACGGAAGGCTGACGCGAGGGAACGCACAAATTGGGGGGCTAGTGTAGCAGTATATGATGCGGAGATTACGGCTTCAGATCCGTCGTGCGTCGTGTGTTATCAACAGCTCGGTCCAGCGTTTTGGTGGAATAATAGAGTTTTGCATGGTTGAGCTCTGTTATTCTTTAGCTACTATCGTGTATCATGCTTTCCACTACAATACTCATTTAATCGTGACCTTCAAAACGGCTTTTTAGTGCTTATCATGACCGATATGACTCGTTAGCAGCAGTAAAAACTCGGCTACTGTTGATGGTTTTGATGATAATGTTGTGTTGTGGATGTGAATAGAGTGTTCAACTTATTGTTATTAAATTGGATTAAAAATGAAAAAAACATTCTACAGATTTCTCACACAGCCGTTCTTCACAGTTTTCAAGGTTAACGTTTATAATATTGTGCATTTAGGGTATTACATACTGTTAATCGTTGTAGGATAATAAATCTTGCTTTATTTATTTGTTACTGAGCATATTAGAAAGTAGGGGAACTGGATGGCCCATTTGCCACATATTACTAATGACTTTCTCATTTTCACGTAACTTCTACCGGTAGAAACGCATTTACTGTGTATTCCTATACCATTTTTAATCAACAACTGCATGTGCCATTTATGTCCGGGTGCGTATCCGTCTGTAACACCATCAAGCGTTCAGATTGAACCTAATGACTTTATAGATTTAAATATTATATCCCACATACACACAGACTTGCGCAAATCTTTCCCAACTGCTCATGATGAGACACTATTGGCACAAACAAGAATAAAAACCGGGGATCATAAATGTCACCTCTAACAACCGCACAAATGGAACCGAAATGAGAGTTTCATTGCACATGTTTTGAATTTAATATTTTTTCAACCTTCCTGCCTACCTGTCTGCCTCCCTGCAGGACATAAAACTATAATTACGAACCACTTTCGCCTTCGGAAGCCTTACGAAGATGGACCGTCTGGCGGTTTTTCTTTGCCGGTTTGCTACGTTTTCTTCGCGCGGTGTCGTTGCTGCGTGGTGAAGTGTGCCTTCGAGCGGTGTTTTACGAGAGGACGCTTGTGCGGTGTATAAATACGCATTTCTCTGCGCAACCGTTACGGATGGTTGAAAGCGAGGTTAAAAAAGCCCGGCGGGTAGTATTTTCCTTTCGTTAGCACGAAATAAATTATGTACGCGTTCGCCACCGGGTCCGGTTCCAGTTTCCGCACGCAGGGATCTCCAGCTTCTGTTTTTTTACGGTGCATAGAGGGTTTCCTGCCCATTCAGAAGAGAGAAGAACGCATTTACGGGGGTACGTTTAGAACTACACCACGAGAACAGTGGCCATGCAAATGGGTTGTTTGGAAGTTTGGCTGGATTAGATTTTTAATGTCCAATACGTTTATATAATCTGGTGCTTATCAAAGTTTTAAACAACGTTGCTAATCGCCAAGGCGTGTATTCCTTATTTGCATGTTTTTCGTATCCTTCGTAGACGAATACAAATCGTATATTTTACGTGATTATTCATAGTCTAGAAAGGATTTCCTATGCCTAGTGCAAAATGAAAAAAGAAAAAAGATAGTTTATTCAACACACAACTCACACATGTGTGGGTGGATATTTATTGCACGTTTCATAGCAAACCATACCGTATAAAAAATTGTCGCTGATTTTGGCAAACCAAACGCAGCAAATATTGCCTTCCGAAATGCAGCGTGCGAGGACGGGTTTAACCATTGGAACCGGTTTATTTTGATTTTTGTATTATTTGTTTGTTTGGAGATCTTAAGCAAACATGCGATCTCATCGTTGAAGTGCTTTGTATATTTTCAGTTTTCGAACAATTTGCTGGGTTGTTACCATTGTTATGTCATTGCGACATTGAGCATTTAAGCATCTTGCGCCTAATGCGCTACCAATGACAACCCTAGAAAGTAGTATTTTTTGTATGAATTTATGAACCTCCCAATCTTTAACAATAATCAGACAATTTTGTTAAGTTTTATTGGAAACATCCTCTATATTGAGTTCGACCTAGTTCGCACTGATCCTCTCAAACAAAATTTCGTTTCTTTAAGAAACCTACACGCGGCACGACCACGCAACGTCACCAATCGAACGAAAGCAAACGCGGCCATAAGAATCCCCCGACCCACTGGCGGAGTGAAGAAAAATCTGACTTAAAACTCGTTTGAAGACGCTCTCTGAACGGACCGCACTCGCGAGTGAACGCGTTCGAGAACATCGTGCTCCGGTGGAATCAACTCGTTCCCGTCCCAGCGCGATCGGAGGGTTTACAAACGGGTGGCAAAGATATTAAATCACTGCGCGGACGCCGCCTCCCTCCTACTTGTTTTCTTTCCCGCTCGCCTTGAGCGTGCCTGAAGTTTCTTCAGATACGTGTTACGTTAGTGTTTTTCGTTTCGTTTTCGTTACTTTCCTCGCCTTGCACAGTCCCAGCCACACACTCACTGGCGGCGGCGACCATTTTCTGGCCATTTTTATATCACCGTGGCGCGGTTTTGTGTCTTGTTTTATTCACCGATTCCCAAATATGGCATCGGTTCGCCTCGGGAAACCGGTTCCATGCGCGAGAAGATGCCTTTCCTTATCATCCCCAGCAGGCAGGCAGGCAGGCAGCACACTCATACGCAGGGTGAAAGGGTGGTTGGCGGTGATGGCGGATAATAAAAGGTAGGCTCCTAGCGCAACGACGGCACCAACAGCAACCTTCGCATCAATCGATATCTCGTTTTGCGTTTGCGTGTGCCTTTTGGATCTCCTCTCCAAACTACCCCTCGATGGTGGAGTTGATTGCGCAATTCGCAATCCGTCCAGTCCGCGGGAGGAGAACCGTATGACCCTGTCGTGTCAATCGATAATGGGCTGGCAAATTTGCGAATGTGTGAGAGAGGAGGACACCAGTAGGGAATGCAACGGGTGTCGCGGGTCGTGAACGCATTGATTTATCTTGGCTTTCACTCAGCGGATTGCGAAGTGCGTCAGGCGGTGGAATCTTCTTGAACGCTATTTTTAGACTCCAACTCGATAGGAATGATTCTTGCTTAATTTGCATATTCTGGATGCATTCAGGTAGCTCGTACGTCGTACAATTCCGGGAGGGATATCATTATTTTTTTGCCATTACATTATTTTGGTTAACTTTTTGATACTATGAGCATTTTTTAAATGGTTTAGGTTAGAAGAGAATACAACGTGAATTGCTCGTATGTTTCCAAAGAAATAAACGTAACAATACCCTCGCGTACACATATCTCAGCGAGACTTGGACTATTGTCGTCGGTAAGCCTGATAATACTCGATTCACATCAATGACGAAAAGTAACTGTCAAGCGATTCGGTAGGCTGGTCCAAAAAGGCAAAAGAGCTAGATAAAATAGTAAATGGGAAGCACTTGCTGTCATATCGTTCCGTTAATCAATCCACTGATAGCGTCTATTCATTTTTCTGTCATTCGAGCACGCGCTCGCAAACTTCTGCAACGTCTGAAATAATAACCTACCTCAGAAAGCTTCCACAGCCACCACGGTCTGAGCGCACTCGACCCTCTATCTTATCGGACCTAGCTTCGCCAATCTGAAGCCTGCTCGAACGCTTACAGATATGCAGAAAAAGACGCAAGACCCCATTTTTGCAGCAGGATTCATTTGAATGTAGCGACCGGTTCCGTTGCGGAGGCACCTTGGAGGGGCCATCTGAAGGGTTTAAGATTGCGGACAAGGCAAGGCGTTCTCCGGTAGGTCATGTATGTTTCAGTTTGTTTTATTGCCCGAGCCTGAACTGACATTTATCTGCACATATAATTTCACTAGTTTACAGTAAAAGGGCAGTTTTTTTTTCTAAAGGCTCTTAAGTAATACAACCTCCGAAAGAAGCCAAATTGGTCACGTCCAATGGAGCGTAGCTTACGTTCTACGACTTCAAGGTGTGGTTGTTTCCGAAAAATGGACACATTTTACGACGAACACCACCTTGCGGTGAGGGTAATAAAAGAAACGAGTGCTTGCAATCTTCCGTTTGCACCAGGATGGATGCAGCAAGTGACAGGTTATTGTGGCTGATTGCGCAAAGGAGAATAACAGATAGTTATGGTACGCGCATTCCTCCACGACCCCTAGCGCAGAAGCCGCACGCTTGTATTATATTCTTTTAAGTTAAGAAACAACCTTCTCATAAAATATGATGCACCATGCAAATAGTGGTGGTTGTTCAGGGTTTCCCTTTCAGGGCCGGCATCATTGGGATAGGGATCTTTAAAAGAAAAAAAGAAAAGAAAAACGACCAACCAGAAAGAAAAGCGCTGTTCACCACAATGTTCGACCGAGCGCGGCCCATGTTCAATTAACTTCTTAAGCACGCGTGGGACGTTAAGTCGCCTTTTAAAGACCAGCTTCGGGGTCCAGTGTAGCCGGTGTAGCAAATCCCAAAAGGGTGCCCGAGGACTCCAGCCAACAGTAGAGCATTCAGAATACGGAGAGAGGGGAAGGGTTCCGTCGTGCATGTGTGGCGTTTCGATTGGCGTCAGTACCGTTTTCTTTTTTTCGTTCGGATGGATCCAATTAAGGTAATTGTATGTATGTGTGCGGTTGTTTTATTACCCAATCGAAAGTAAGGCTCATTCTGGAGCCCGGTTGCCGCGATTTGGTACGGGTTCGTCATTCGACGCCCGGTTGGGATTTCGTGGCCCCGTTGCATTCGTGCGACACGAAACGGGGCAGGTCGGTATCTTTTATTGATTTATGACGTTCCACGAGCACGGAGACGGCCGGAAAACACTGCAACGAAGCCACCAATCCCGGAAAGTGGCCTGTGTTCCGAGGGCAACACGATGTGTGTTCGGGTGTTTCGACGGTGTTCCGTTGTTTCCATGCTTCAAGTCAAAGGTCCATGGTACACAACGTCAAAAATAAACGTATACCAGGTCTGTGTAGAAGCGTGTCGCACATTGATCCATTTTTCATACCATAGAATCGTGTTCCTAATCCATCAGCACACGCTGTTCACCGAAGGGTGAAAGATCTCAGGCATGTGATGGATCGGATAGTGCAGGAACCCGATGTCCGGAGCAACCAGGACGTTTTGAAACTAATTCTGCGGTGCCAGCGGTGAGATGCGAAGCGTGATACGACAAATAAATGTCCAAAGCAACGCAATGCCAGGCGTTAATAGGATTGTGATGTCTTTCAGCTTCTAACACTCGGGTGCTAATGAATAGACCTGTGCGCGATGCCACAAACATTTCATCCGGAGGCGGACAAGATGTAGATATCGGACGTTCGGACGTACTTCGCTGTGGAACTTCTCCGTGGAATGAAACACACAAATAAACACTCTTTTTGATATGCATGATTAAACTGCAGGTTGCTTCGAAGCTGTCGAACGCTTCCAACCATGTCTCAGCGATTCTTCGAAAATCAGTTTCGTCGTCGACCTTTCATTTCTTTGCCCGTTGGGCTAGAGAGGGTATTGGTGCATACGGAATAGCTGCCGTGACAACCTGCATCTGCTTCATTAAAAAAAAAACATATTACACTTGGTACATAAGACGCAGGCACGCATACCTGCTCATGTTGTGCAATTTAATTAGCGAGCAAACTTAATTAATTAAGCAAAAAAACTGCTCCTTTACCTGAACCCAAATCGATCGCCTCGAAATCGCTGGACAGGTTTTGGTTGTATGGTTTTGGTCGTATGGTTTTTTTGAAATTTATTTTTTGTTGGGCAAAGTAACGTTCGGTTTTATTAAGAGGGTATAACTCGGCTTGGATTAATTTCTAAAACGTTTTATTAAATTTACTTTCATATAAGATAAATAGAACTATTTTGCAACCATTTTGCATGTTTTCCATATTTTTTTACCAAAATTTTCCTTACAAAATACATAAACTAAACCAGCCACTAGCGTTCCCCCTACGCAAATGATTACGTTATGCTTCCCTCACTTTTATATATTTATGCTTGACCGTGTTTATGTCGGCCATACTTTGCCGCAGCGATGCGTGAAGCGTAAACGCTCTAGCAAACGCGCCACCATCAATGAACACACTCACACACAAAATCCTTGCTTTCGTTTCACCGGATTTAAGAGTCACCTTTTGGACTTGGACGCTGTGGTTGCCTGCGGTCCGGCATTTTTCCGCCCAGCGGATCGATGGTTTCCACACGTATCAACGAAGATTGAATTCGTTTTGCTCACCATTATTATTTATCGAGGCTCGATGAATTTTATGATACCCCGATCCCTTCGTGGTCGACTGCAGCATCGAAGCAGCATAAATCACGCACATAATATGGGCGGCATATCCGGCACGGAAAGCTTAAACTGGAATTGAAAACGAAATTTTGCGTTTCTCTCTCTCGCTCCTGCTTTTGAACTTGACCCGTCATTTTCGCGGAAACGTCACTTGCGCAGTGAAGCTTCCTGCTATGCTAATGCCCGGTGGAGAAATTTGTGTTCACGTTGAGAAATCGCGGTGATGAAAAGGTGGGCCGCATCTTGCTTTGACCTCAATGTGCGCTTCCCTCAGCGATTGTTTACTTGTGCGTGCCTGTTGTGAGAAATCGTCTTTTTTCCTTCTCGTCACTTCACCACACCAAGCTCATCCATGAAATTCACACTAACTGCAGGTGAGTTTTTCGCTTTTTTTGTTTTGTTTTTTGGCACACGATCAATAACAATTAACGATTGCTAAACGGCTGATAAATCCATCGAATCCGGTTCGGGGAGCGTTCTTTAATGTTTGAGTGGTCTCAAACCGAGCAGGGGATGCCGAAAATTAGCCCAGTGGATCGTTACAAACTAAAGTAGAGCTATTTTTCCAATAACCCAATGAGCGTTATTAAACGCAAAGTAAGAGGAAGCTTCAGAGCAGACGTGCGAGTGTGTGTGGTGCGGTGAAAGTGAGTGAAGGAAAAACCAGGGCCAATTATGAGCGATCTTCATCTCGGTTTTGATGCCGTTTTATACAAAAAATGTTATAAAAAGTACGGTCGCTTTGGAAAAACAACGGATATCCAAATTTCAGCTTCAGCTGCCAGAAGACGTTAATGGATGGATTGCTCGTTTGCAGCAGCTCGCGATCATGCTGTAGCATTTTTTCCTTTCCCCGTACTGCGGACCCAGGTCGGGGCGGGAAGCGGGTTAATAGAGATCGATCGCGGTGGGTAGGATAAATTTCATAAACATTTATTTCTTCTGCACAGCATCGTTTCGGTTGAGAGGCTGATGATAGGAGAAGGAGGATTTGGTGCTGTAGAGAAAAAAGAAAGTATGAGAACGTGAGGCTGCAATTTTGTAAATAGGCTTCGCCATTGGACCGATATGTATTGATGCAGTCTGATGCGATGATCGTGACGATTCATTTTGTCCGGTACGCTCGCTAGAATGGGAAATCTGTTCAGAGAAAATCGTGATTTACTTCTAATCGGTTTAAGGTGCGCAGTTGCAATTCGTACGGGTAGGAAATTGCTGGTATTGTTATGGGAATTTAATGCAGATTGATTTTTCTTAGCCCTCGGTAGCATTTTTTTTTTATTTTAAACATATTTTGTCATTTCGAAGTTTATTTAACTCAAAGATATAATTTGAATATAGTTAATTTATCTAAAATTTTGAAGTAAATTTGCTTCTACAAGTAGTTTTTCATTCAAGTTGTTCAGAATTAAAAAATATTAATTTTTATAAAGTCTCGTGTCTCATGTAGAATCGATAAGTTTGCCAGTTATTATTCGTTGCTAGGTTCATGAATAACAATATTTTTAGATAGGATTTAGATGTGATGACCCAACAAAAAGTTAAAGTTTTCTTCGAAATCGTTTTATTTATTTAATAATCGATTAATAATCTTTAAAATCAGTACATGTGCAATACTTCACATCATTAATACAAAAACACATATTTGCTTGTTTAAAGGCTTTATAAATAGGGGTTTATAAATATTTAGCAATAACTTCACCATCAATTTTGTTGTTCAAATGCAATAATAGCATTTGTACTTTGCACACGTTATCACAGGACATATATTCCTTTCCTTCGTGTAGTATTCCTGACAGGAGAAACAAAAATTTCTTTTCCATTGCATTTTGCCTCTAAAAATACGATTCTTCCAGTGCGCGCCGTTTGACCTTTTGCTTGTTACGCTGACAGTGGTAAATTTGTCTTGGGCTAAAACATGGCATCGTCTCCAACATCCAGCCAAATCCCAACCAAATCCCCATCACACAAGCGTCCCCAAGTAGCTGTGGTGCTGTTGAACGGCGAATCAATCTGGAGCATCATCGAACACGGTTGGGAGGCTGTGATGTCTGTTGGTAGTATGTGTAGCATTTTGGGTTTGTGTTTTTTTTTGAGTCATCTCTTCCTCATAAGCTGTGAGCATCCAAAAATAATCACCACCGGATCGCATCGGGAGGTACCAACCAAGGGCCCTGTCGGAAAATGACTCTTACTTTTTCCTTTTCACTCTCTGCTTATTCGCGCGAACGAATGCTCCACGACGTCGAAAAGGCGCTGGCGTCTGCCTGATTCGGGTAAAACGAATTACAGTAGCTAGGCGACAAAGCAGCTGGATCTAGCTGGAGCAACGTATACATTCTGGGGCTGGTTCCTTTTGTTGGTTCCTACCGAAACGGTCGTAACTCAGTCGTTTCGTTATAGATCCGAGCTGCATGCTGTTCGGTAAAATGACGGGGGTAGGATGATGCTAAGGGTGGGAGATTACGGGAATGAAAGATCATTATAGACACATTAGCCGGGCGTATCTGAAATCGTGCGATGTGCACTGAAAACGATGAGTGTTTCATGGAAGGTGTTCGTCACTAACAATTCAGTCACAGGTAATCAGCACACTAGCTCGTAAGTTTGTAACAAAATGAAGCACGAAAGGTGTTCGAAAATTTGCTTTTTGGTTTCAATCAAATCCATTTTATAATCACAAAAAAGGTTGTATGCAGATGTTGAATTGCAAATAATAATATAAATCAATTCGTCGTACGAACTAGATGTTCGCGGCCGCCTCACAGGCGCCAAAGTGAAAGCTTCGTAAGCAGCAGGAATAAAAGATCTCATTTTATAAATGATTATGATCCAAGTCAACGCACGAACGTGAAGCAGCACGAGATTTCGATCGGAACCGAACCGAACGTTCAAAACTTTGCTGCACGGGATTTGTGCCTGTGCCGTGTGCATGCAACCGTCGACATGGTTGACAAGGTTTCCGGTGCCGAGAGATGTGCAACAGACCCACAAGCAAAAGCAAAAAAAAATGCGCAACGATGGCGAACGAAAGTGAACCCAACAAAACGCGCTGGCCATCCATTGGGGAACCAAGCGTGCCAAGCGTCGTGATCTGCTGCGAAAGATAAATCCCATCAAGCAATGGGTGCCCTTTTTTCCAGCACATATACCGCCTTCCTTGATTGCCCTTCATCGTACAAGTACACCCACGTACTTTTCTGTTTTCTCCGGTGAAAGGTGCTGGTCGTACAGTGAAGCAGCGATCGGAAGGAAGCAGCGAGTTTGGGGATAATGAAACCTCCCGCACCTAACCGAGGTGGGTTCAATTTTATTAGCCCACCGAACAACGGTGCTTTCCCTTTTGGTCGGGCGTTATTCTGTCCGAGACACCGTATTCGTCAGCGATTGTTTCCGTGCCACCGTCGTGCTGGTGCGCTGAGGATGGGATGTGAACAGTGGGCCCCTGTGTACGTGATCAACAATTTTGTGACCCCATCCAACCAAACGAACACCGGCAAATCCCACCCACAGCTGCAATCAATCTGTCAAACTGACCGATTTTTCTCTGTGTTGCTGTTGTCCATTCCAACGCGAGAAGCTGTTGTGGTCACCCCTTGCACGGTGCTTTTCGCGTCTTTGCATCTGACGCAAAAGCATGGAGGTAGCGTTTTTTGTCTTCCTTTTCCACCGGTGACCCTTTCGCCGGGGGTGAACAATTTTTAAATAGATCGTGAGTGAATAAGAAAAAGCGTAGAAAAAAAAACAAATCACACGTACCGATGGTAGCTCTGATTTGGCCAACCTCCGGAGCAAATTGAACGAGAAATGGCCGTCGAAACAAATCGGCCCTGAAACGGGACGGAAACCCCCAACGCTTATATTTGGACTCTGACGGGATCGCATATCTTCGCACTTATTAGATTTGGCTTGGTTGCTTCGTCTGTAGGTGACTGGAGTTTTGTTTGCTCTTTTTTGCAAGAAGATGGAGTGGTGCTAATGTCAGTAACATTAGTGTCCGAAATTAAATAAATGTACGTCAAAGTTATTTTCGTACGTTATCTTACCTTTGAAGATTTAGGTTTCGTTTAAGGTGTATATTTTATTCTTATTAAACTAATATAAGATAAAAATATACCCTTGTTGATTGAATGTTAATACTATTCTCAAAATAAGTCAAACAGATTGAACCTCAAGTTGATGTGAACCTATTAAAAAAATATTTGAAATGCTACAAAAACAAACCGGCTTGCTTTCACCGAACCGCTAATTACGCAGCCACAGAAGCGATCATCCGAACAATTACCATTGGAACGCGGTACAAATCATAAATTAGATCTCTTAACCTCATTCACACTTACCGGCCCGTGGGTTAAGTACGGTTAGTTTAATGCTGCACTAACCGTTTTCGAAGTGATCTGTAACCGGACCACCAACCGCACGGACGGCTAAGCAGCCAGCAATCGGTAATTACTGTGACATTTCGTTCGACCTGGCACGAATGGCATAGAAAGTTGCTATCGTTTTCGCTTAAGAAGCTAGCTAGCCTTCCAAGCGCAGTTACATCCCCAGAGACGTGTACAGCAGTACAATAACTCGGTTTGGTCCTGTTTCACTCAATTATATTGCTATTCGGGGAGTTTTTTTTTCTATAAAAAGTCGTCAAATCCGTCGATCGTTAAACGTGTGTGATCGATGATTCCACGGTCTTGCGCTCCAAGGAGCTCTGCTGCGAGCGAATCGAAAACTTCATGTCAGACGAGAAAAGGGAACCTAAAAATACTATCAGGAATGCTGCAACATTACCGGCAGCCAGACATCGATAGCTGCGGTGGAAACCAATTCCCTGCGGAAGTCACCAACGATAGAGCGCACCCGGGTGGGGCGACGATCGACGATCGGTGATGCTATTTATCTGCCAAAAAAAGGGTTTCACAGTACACCGCGGTCTATAATTGTTTCGAAAACCTGTGGCCTGTGTCTTCTGTTGAAGAAAGGCGAAGGATGCCGCGTTTAGCACCGTTTTCTTCGCTGGCGCTATTTACGGTAGACACACAACAATTACGTGTGCGCTTTCTTTCCCATTTCCCCGTGGACACGGTAACGGCGCCATCCCACGGTGATGGCGTCTTGGATGGAGATGGACTTTTTACTCTCGGTCCATCGAGCTCACCGTCAGTGCCGGTGTACTTCGCCGGAAGAATCATGCAGTATCGCATCCCGTGATCTTGTGTTTTTAATCGAAATGTCGTTTCAATGTCGTGTGAGCTTGACAAAAAAAAATCTCAATGCAAACAAAACAATGGCCAAAATATCGTCATGCATCGATTGCTATGCAAGCGATAAAACATGGAAAGCATTCAATCATAGAGCAGTTATCTGCTAATGTTAATCAAACGGCTTCATCTAGGGTGCTGCTCCGCTTTGTTGGTGCTTCTGCCATTAACTACAAGTCCATCGACCAAATCGAGCAGAAAACAATACACACGGGAAGTGCACTATCGACCGAAAACGGAAACTCGCAGGGTGATTTTAAATGCGGGTGCGCTTACATGCGCGCTTGTGGCCAACGAGTCGGAACAGGGCAGCCGTTCAGCCGGCATGTTTTACCACGAGTCACGTGCACGCTCGGTAGCAATCTGTCAATCGACGGATAGCGGATAGATTTCTGACAGTTCGATCAGTGATTTGTGAATAAACAAATGTCTCTTGTTTAATGACAAACGTCTTCATCGGGAGAAAAACAACGAAACAACCAAAGCGAACAAAGAAGACGTGCGAAGATAGTAAATCATTAGCATTCGGAAACCGTTTCTAACACTTTCTCTGTAAAAGGAATACCGAGCAACAAACGGCCCGCCCCAGCACTGACGTAAAGCATCGTTTTTGTCCATAAATTACGCCATACGCTTATATGCACGCAAACTATGCGTCCCACGGCGTTTGATTTATCATTGCGGCTGTGAAAAGAGTTTTTTTTTCAACAACCCTATTATACTACTCGCTCGCTCGCGCACTGCACGAGTCAAACTGTCGTATCACCCCAAAGGGACTGAAGTATCTGGTCATCCATTTTGGTCACACACATGGGACAGCGGGTTGTGGAATATCCGCATAAACAACAACGACACGCAAACGCGACTCCACACCACTAACGGTACCGGCGGTGCTCATCCGGCCTATCAACAGAAAAACGGCAAGGTATACGACCCGGTACCACCGGCGTTCACTGTTTAACTGTTGCTGTCATCATCCACTCTCGTGGTTTCGTGGCAACATTTGCCATTTCCGGTGTGCATGCATTTGGCCGCATACCAGTCTCGCCGCGATAAACTTCGCCTCAAATTAACATACGTCACAGGCTTCAAGAGGTCTCGAGATCCATCAAGATGGTGACCTGTGCTTGTCAAAACAGTTCGGCCGATCTCGCAACAGATGAGAGTGCTGTTTTTTTATTTTCGCTTTTTGTTTTATTCACGAAAAGAGTTTTCGCGTTTGCATATCCCAACATGTCGGATCGTGTGATACGGCTAGCCGTTTCGAACCTTCCGTCCGCCGTGCTTACACACGGGAACGTCTGGCTATTCGCGTCACTCACCCAACGCGAGCGCACCCGCACAGCTGGTACTAATTTTAAATTTTAAAACCGTTGTTTATTTATTCCACGCGTCTCGCGGTGTCGTACCACCGCGACCCTTCCGGATGTCGGAAGGAAATGCCAACCACATCCAAAGCGGGGTGGTCCTCCGGGCCCTGACGGGTTGCCAATGTAGTCTGTACACTTCGCACCCTGTGCTTTGGAATCAATCGGAGCGCAAACATACCGCTTTTTCCCAACCCGATCCCTAGCTGGTCTGACGTAACGGCCGCGGAAATGTGCACTGGGAAACACAAATCGTTTCCAGCTCGAACATTCCAACGTAAACAAACAGGGCTGCTGTAGATGGCGGTGATGGAGCTGGTCAATCCCATCGTGGACTCTCATCAAAACACGCGCTTCACACGGGTTGCTACAATGAGCAGTCTGAGCTGTGTGCACATGCGGGAAAATGTTACAAAGTATGGTTGCAATCATTAAACCGCGTGTTTCGCACGATCTTTTTGCGCAAACTTCTATAGCGAATGTGCGGGTATGTTTCGTTAGTGAATTTGTATGCTATTCGTCTGATTCTGGCTGATCGCTGTTCTGACGAACGAATAATTCCTAGATTCAAAAACGTAACTGAATTGGTATTCTGCAATTATCACAGTTCGAAACCCCCCCTTCTTTTTAACATTCTAATAATTTTGAATTTTTCCTCTTATGCTCTGAAAATGGATCCGACAGTTCTCGATCAAAACGCCCGAATTAAACTTCATTCATCCCCGTTCCCCACTTCCAATCCTTCAAATATCTTCAACGATTCAACGAATAGAATCATTTCAAAAACAATTCTTTGACCTTTCTGGTCTTATACACCGAAATTCGAATGATAGCGCTCGCAGGAAAGTGAAACCGACACCATCGGCGAGAAGGCATATCGTGCGCTAACGAGTGGGGTACATTCTTGCCTGGGCTTGCCTGTCAGTACGTCAACATCGGTGGTAGTGTGTGGGTTAATTAAGTGGAATACCCTTTTCAATTAAAACACTAAACCTCCACACCCATGAGCATGCGTCGCAGCGAGGGACTTTTCTTTACTCACGAGCTTCCTTACGGCACTGTATTCCACACTCTGCCTGGGGGAGTGGTAATTGAACACTATTGAGTGAATATTTTTCTCGGTTGCGACTGAGAACAGAATGCTGTGGACGACGCAAGGGCCGATGATAGGTTTCGATTATATCTTGGTACGTGAGCCGAACAGAAGCGTTGTGGATGTTATTCTATATTGTATAGGCTACGTTATTTGTCATGAACATTTCTGCCCGGTAGTGGGTGCAGGTTGAAATTGACGTCAGCAGCGCTCCAGCTATCGCTACTTTCTATCAGTTGTGCTCAGAACTATGCTGCATCGGTAATTGTGCCAAGCTTCCTATCACCCAGTTACTTCCTGCGGTTGTTATCACCGATCGCCTTTCTACTACACAGGTGGCGTTATTTTTTCCATAGCAAAAGAATGCAGTTTTCCTCCTCTATCATGTTTCAAAAAGTTGTAACTTTTCTTTCGCTTGCTTAACGTCCATTCCACCATTGTTGTGGAGTGATTGCGTTCGGGCTCATTTCTGGCAGCAGCGGAAATTGTGAGTAACAACTGCATGAATCATCCCACCGAATCAATCGTCTGCCTGGTGGTCTGGTGCTTGCACACAAATGCTTTGCTCTTACCAGCACGAAGTTTTCATTCCGTGAAAAGCGGGTCGATAAAAATAGCACATGAAATAATGACAAGTATAAAGGCGTGTGTAAGCGTAGGCAAAGTAAACGGCTCGCGATAAATTTAGCGCAGAAAAGTTAGGTCAGCATTATCAACGGTCCCCATCAACATCACGATCTTGGCCTTTGCAGCAAGGGAGTGTGTTGAATTGCTGGTGTTGGAAAGGTTCACATCAACCTGTTTGTTCAACGAAGTGGATGATGGAAATATTTCTGTTTCTATGGGTGGAAAAAGGATGTTTTGTAAGATCCTTTGTTATTAAAATTTACTAGCATATTATCTTATTATTTTATGTTATTTCTTACAAAATTAGTAAGTTCTTTACATAAGATCGTTTTTATCAAAATTTACAATCTTATACCTAACATTATCTAATATCCTATGGATTTGGAGTTTCATAAAAAAAACCTTTCGTCTAGCATTGCCTCGCTCAAAGGGTCATTAACACGCGGGCCGGGTAACTCTCTTTGCGATAGCAAATGACAAAGTCACGCTTTCAGCAGTAAGCTTCCAGAAATAGTGCCTAATAAAACGTGACACAACGCAAACGACGGTCTACAGTCAGCCTTATGCCTGTAATTCCCCTTTAGACATAACGCTGGCTGAGAGGTTCTGTCTGAGACTGAAAAGCGGGAAAACAACCTAATACAAACTTTACCGAGCCTCCCGGAATCTCGCCACCTGTTCCGCACATGTTTTACGGCTTCGTACCGTGGGTACCGCGAGGGAGGGTGCGCGGAAGGCATGCTTTATGTTTTGGTCCGCCGCGCTAGACGCTGCACTTGTTTATTGTCAGCCACAAGGGCCACCACTGCCGTACAACTGTTGAGATGTCGTCATACTTCAACGCATTAACGTGTGCGTTACATGCGCTCGCGATGGCGTCTTGAGTGTCTCAACTCTCGACTTTGGCGGCTGCTTGCTAGGTTCTAATGTCTCTAGTGAAAAGACACCGAGCCGCCGAATGCTGCAGCGCTCGACAATGTGTTTTTGTTCGACGCGAAATTGTGTGAGTTTCAGGCAAAACAGAAAAAAACCTACCTCTCTAACGAGATCCTGCCCGTGGCGGACTTTCGCTTTGTATAGTTCCATTCGCGCCATATATTTTCCATTTCAACAATTCAGGTCTTCCTGTGTAAAACTCACCCCACCATCGAGATAGGTAGGTCTGGCATACCAGTTCGCGTTAGTTTATTGTTTTGACCGCTCGCCGCACGCTGTCTTCAAACGTGTAGCAATGCGAACGTAACTTTTCGCATCGTTTATTCTCATCGAGCAACCAGAGTGGTGCAATGGAAATGGTTCGTTTTTGTGTGGTCTATTCTATACATTGTTTGGCTTTCAACTTTATACGAAACGCGTTTTCCAACCACACCCACGCGTGGATATTTCCCCATACGTGTTTTCATTCGATTCTATATTGTTAAAGATCATTCTTTCAGACGGAAATAGTTGGGTAAATGAATGCACAATTTTTATTTTGTTTCATTAAATACAACAGCATATAACAGCATTTAATCTCATTTTAGGGCTAACTAAAAAAAATATAAAAATCTACATCTAAGCATTCTTCCAAGAAGATGTTAGAGTAATATCAGTTTGAGGGGTCTGATTAAACAATCTACGCTTTCGCCTTTGAACATGAATACGTCAGAAAACATATGGTTTTTATGACGAAACGTTCCTTCTTACAGTCCATTATCTTGACCTTTTTGGGCAGTTAAACTCCCCCCGTCCCTGTGCTGATACCCCTCGCGGCATTTCCGTCGTTCCTGTTAATTAATTTAGGAAATTTAATACATATCAGCCTGACTTGCTGACCACTTTCCCATACCTAGTCGCTGCATGACGCTCATCGCATTATGCTCACTGTCTGTTCTGTTACCCCCTCATCAGCCATGCTACCAGCATAGCTTCGACCGGCTGAAATGAAAAACTGCCATGAGAACCCAGCGTCTGGCATATTGATCGCTCTTTTCCATACTGTGCGCCGCATGTGTGGAAATAAATAATAATAATAACTAGACCAGGCCTGTCGCCGCAGCCACGTTTGCGGTGAGGAAAGGATAGCGGAAATAGGTGAAGTTCGGCCCCTGGCTTGTTTAGCTTGCGGGCCTGCTGCTAGTTCGTAATAGCAGCCAAAGTGTCCGTTGGCTTTAATGGCTTTTCCGGATGGAAATGGAGCATGATGTCGGGCCGTGGTTGCGTGCCTTGTGCGTGCTGCACTTGAAGTCAACCGGGAAAAACTAGGTCTGTGTGTGTCAGAGAAAAACAATTTGCAGAGACTTTAATTTACGATCTTTTTATTGATGGAATTCGCATGCTAGGAAGAACAAAAATATTAATATGTTTGTTTTTTCTTTCTCTATCTTTTTCTTTTAGGTATGAACACCCGAGACCCGAACATCACAGTATCAGAACCTACACGATTCTTCTTAAAAAACCTAACCAAATGAAGGTGAACTTCCCCACGCAGACGTCATCATCCTATAAAGGTCCAAATTTTATCGGCACTTTGAATTGATTTCATTCAAATTCCTTTTAAATTTGCTTTAACTGAAGCAAACGACACAATCGCTTCCATTCCTGTTCACAACGACACTGTCGTGTACAAACGGAGGCGTTATAATGTATTTTAAATTGTTTTATATGACATGCACGGCGGGAAGGCTCATTTTCCACTACTTGAATCCGTATTTAACACATGCGGCTACATGAGATCTGTGACAGAAACGCATCAGCGGGACACAAAACACTCCCGAGAAGGCAACGAATGCTACAGACAGAAACTGGTCACTTGGCGCATTCCATCATTCAGCACCTACATGGAATTAAACACATTATTAACGAGTTAAGTGGCGAAATATGTGCAATTTAGGGAGCCATAAAATAGCGCTTTCAGTTTTCGCATCAACAGCATCCCCTTACTCGGACTCGAACGAAGTTTTGACCCCGAGGAGGTGGCGTCCAAAAAGATAGCAGAACGGTCATTTATCATCGGCTCAATCAGTCAGCTGTACGCTTGTGATGTCTTGCCTTGAGAGTCTTCTTTGGCTGCATCAACCCGTAGTTGCAGCCATGGAAACCAAGGATACGTGAGAAACTACGTGAAGTTTTGTTTGTAGTTGCCGTTTCTTTTATCATCATAAATTGTCCGACATTGGCATGTGACGCCCACAAAAAGGAAGGCTCCCTATTAGTGTGACATAAATTTGCCCACCACCGACAACATTATGCATTGTTCAATTGAGAGAAGTTAAACTTTCGCGTTGCTCCTTTCCGTCGCTGGCATCAATCAACAAGGTCTTATCTACAATCAACTTATGTAAACAGGAAATTTATGCAAAATTGGTTTGACAGGAGTTTGTAGCAGATTAAATAATTCTTTAAAGAGCAAAAGACCACCTTTCAGTAACCGCATGCGAACTCTTCAGTCGTTTTGTCTTCAATCCGTTCCGTTCTGTCGACAGCAGAGGGGAAGGATATATAGACAATCCCCTGTAAAACATTGACCCAATTGTGCTGTTGATGCCTTACGTAACATTGCTCAGTGTGCTATAACCCCTCGCACAGAAACGGTTCTTCATTAGCCGCTAAACGTGTACGTGTCCGGATGAAGTGTCGACCTATTCTGCAAACTATGGAAGCCGTATAAATCGGTCAATGGCTTCCCAACCAACTGACACCAATAGCGTACGCTTTCGCCGTACGTTCTGGTGAATCGTGCCAGCGTGAAGGAAACGTGTAGAACGCACGCCTTCACACCAAGATCGTGCAAACAAACCTGTCCTCCCTGCTTGCTGCCCACGGTGATGTCATCACCTCAGCTGCTTCACACTACGAGATTTTGCGGTGACAAAGTTCCGAAAGCTCCGTCTCACCCAGCAGGGAGAGTCTTTAACAAAAGGTGTGGACGCGATAGAGAGGGTGGAGTTTGTAATCAATTTGAAATCTATCGCGCTGCCTGTTCGCACCCGAAACGACCGATAGACATTCCCCGTGCTCCGATAAGGCGATGGCGAGGCACTTTTCGAGAGATATTAATGACTGTCGTGATCTTGATGTTTGTCAAAGGTCGCACCCGCTAACCGAATTTATTGCCGTGTGGTTATGCTGCGTGTGCACACAGACACACAACCGTACTGCAGCACAAACACGCATCACAAGGACTGTTATTTCAAACGGTCGGTCAATGATGTCATATAGTGTAACCGCAAAAGGGGGACACCTTGGGTCGAGAGAGATCGACAAAACTTGTCCGGTGCGGTGTGCCCGTTGTTAGGCTTGACAACCAGATGGGCAACATCCACACCACTCTCATCACCGTCAACGAAATGACGCCCGGGGCACGGGTAAACAACGCACAACACACGAAAGCGGGTGGGGTGCGGGTTCGCGAACGTAAGCCAGTTTTATTAGTTGCTGCAGATCACCGGGGCTTTCGATGACGCCATTCCTGGTAGATGCGGAAGTGAGTCACATGCCTGGTCTGCCATGTGTCACCGAAAACCTTCTGTTGTTTACCTTCTTCGCCGTTATGGAAGATTTGTTGTTTTGTTTTGATTAGATCCGTTGTGGAATTGGTCGCAGTCAGCGATCCAGTGACTCCAATGTACAATTTACAAGGTTCACAAGTGCGTGTGAATTCAACTGATTGATACTCGTTTCCATTGTTTCTTGCACCTTGAATAGTAGTAACCACTGCGTTTGAATAATAATGCATGCTCTGCCTAGTTAATTCTCGATGTACAAATTGGCACATTGACACTGTTTACGTTTTTCATTGAACTGACCACTTCATGACGTACGTGTGTCACCAATCACCAAACGCGACAATCGCTAGAAAAGGTGCTTGCTAATGTGCGGTGTCGTTTAGTTTTCTCACGGTCGACCCTCCCTGGTGTGTATTAGCAGCATCAACCGCGGTCATCCATATCTATTGCACTGCGTAGAGACTCCTCTTAAGTCCCCCAACACTACCCTTGGCCGAAACGGACCACGCTGATGTCCGTGTTGGGAATGCAACTTACCATGCAAAAACAAGCATCTCGTTCGGTGGTGATCGACTCCCCTCGACGGAGGGAATGGTAAGCGATTTGGAGTTGGAGTGCATGTGTGTGCGTAAGTGGTGTGGTGCATTACTTTAATGTATGCTAATTTGTTGTACACTCCACTAGTATGGAAAATAAACTCAGCGACGTTCTACGACCAGCTGAAGGTAGTTGTGATGGAGTAATTCTCTGCCGTCCCGCGATCACACATAGCCATCTCACAAGTACAAACATTGCACTGGTTCCCACAGATGTTGGGCTACCTGTCTGTTTTGTACATTATGCTACATTATGATGATTAAAATATTTTTACCGCGACATTTTCCATTTGGATATTCGTTTCAACTCATACCGATCGGACAACATTATGGCATACTGCCGTCCCGCCACTATGATATTGTAAATTGTTTTCTTAAATGATTATCGCCACAACATGCTTCCGTGTCGAGTGAGGTACACCCAATGCCGCCGGTGCATGGCTGCAATAAGCGAATAAATTATAGAGTTCATGCAAATTGATTCTGCATATAAGGCGCTGTGGCGTGGCTGTGGCGCACACAGATACAACGCGAGCTTGCTGATGTTTGTGCAGATGGTGAACTTGACTTTTATCCCGTTTGCTTTTATAGCACGGATGCACATGTGCGTTTTCTGTAACCCTGTCCACGAGCTGAGATGCTTGAGTCGTTACGTAACCCTTCAAGATTTGGACTTTCCATCAAACTAACTAATCAAACTAAGCAAATCACGACTTTATACCTTTTGAAGGGAGACTATTGTATAAATTACGGCTAACTCATTCATCCTTAACAAAGTAGGTAAAAAAAAAGCAGACAATAATTAAGTGAAGCGGTTCGTTTGGTCGACCATATAATTCCTCGTTTCATTTCCATTCAATAATAGTTACATTTTGTTGCTGCCCCATACATCCATGCTTTAAAGTTTATCGCAGTAATTAATAATATTCGTCACTTGCTACCATCGCAGTTCCTATGCCCTAAACTTCCAACGGGCCTGTTATTCAAGCATAATGCAACGCTTTGGGTTCGGTTCGTCACCATTCCTCTCCACCAGAGAAGTGACAGCTAGCATCTCTTCTGTGTCACGATTGTTTTCCTGTCTCAGGGAATGGGTTAGATGCCGTCCTTTGTGTTCGGAACCACGAGACGGATTGCGATCTGTTCCTCCGGACGGCTCGAGCAACTCATTTACCTTCGCCTCTCCTCCATTCGGCAAAAACGGGACAGCTCGCAAAACTGGGCCATTAGATACCCTCGGGAAAGAGGGCTATTAGAACTGGCCGAGCAAATGGAAACGTCCGACAGCTCCCGCGCACACGCTTTGTGCGCTGAATTATTCATATTCAAATTGTGCGATTGTGAAGACCAGCGACTGGAGAGGCTAAAGCGTACAACAAAAAAAAACAGCCACACCAGAGCAGAAAGGAAATGGAAACAGTGGAGAGCTAAACTACTACCCCGATCGGAAGCATTCAAGTGCTGGTGGCGGCTTCACCAAGCACGGGGTTGGCGTCATTCAGTCGGCCACGGCATGTTCTCCCACGTCGCGGCCCGTCAAGCGTTCATCGCCACTCTAGGAGTGGGTGGATGGGAACGAGTGGCGCATCAAATCGGCGGGTGTACCGCAAAACCGATGCGGTCTAAATTATCGATCGTTTAGTTCGGTGGCCGGTCCGTACCGTGCTGGTGAGTTTAATTTATGCGCCTTTGTTGTAGCGACGTAGAAGCTGCACATTCTTTCCCCTGCGATTTCCTGCGCACATTCACCTCAAACACATACGTTTTTGGGGTGAATGAGGAGAACCACTTGACATTCCCGAATTTTTTGATGGAGTTTGGTTTTAGAACAAACCAACTCTCCAGCGTGAGTTGTGAATCCGATCAACGAGTTAAATAAAAAAAACAACTTACGATCATGCCCGCCATTGCTTGAAGGTAACTCGGAAAGGAATGCTTACATATATATGTTTTCCTCGCATCGCATAAACTGAATGCCGATTGCGCCTGGTTTTACGCCCTCCCATCTTTCTTTGGCAGCCTTCGCTGGTACGTTTAATTTTAAATCCAAATTCAATGTACCAAGCGCCAACACAAACATTCAACTTGATTTACTACTTTCAACAAGTGGTCCCCGGTTTGTGTACGTCATGGTTTCTAGTGGAGCATGGTAGAAATTTAATTTCGCAGCCACTTTTTACTTCGAGGCGGAGATTTTGCTGCGATATACCCATGGGAAAGTAAATTGAACGAGAAAATTGAATCATCTCGGTTATAAGCTCTAGCTGACTGGTGATGCCGGAAGGAAAAATTCCATCTAAAGAAATAAAATTCGCTCCCGCTTCGATTTATGGGATTATTATTGTTCAAGAATACAGTACTCCTAATTTATTTGAGCGACTTCAAAGATTTTAATCACTTGCTAATAGCCCCAGAACAGAACCTATTAAAGTTCTGATATTTATTCTTCAAATTTGGAATATCCTTCCTTTGGCTATACAGTATGATATAACAACAACCACTGATTAACGTGCGTGAATAATATATATCTGACAAAGATATAAATCTGAGAGATTATAAAAAAGCAAAGAAAATAAATTGGCCAAGTATTATGTTGCCAATTGTTGAAACAGTTGTAAAGAAATGAGTCACCAAAAATTGTACTTCTTTAAAAATATATAAATACAAAGTAATGTTCAACTATATTCAGCGACACAACAATTATTAACTCGAAATTAAAAATAAATTCATATTAAATCTGTTGAGTTGATGGTGTATTACTGTAGTGAATTTCGTAATTTAATCTTCATGATGCTTTTAAAGTATTTTCTAACGATTATATATACCAAATTTATCGAAATTATTGATAATGTAAAAAGCACTTACGTTCTCCTTAAAATGGTCTGTTCATTTCCGTTTTGATTGATTTTCGGTTTCCCCACCATAAACTGAGCGCATTTAATTACGCACGCAAACAGTTTCACCATTCCTGTAGTGCAATTTTTTAGTGATGCAGGAAATTGAATTTACTCTTCGTAGCAGGAAACACGCAAACACCGTCTAATCGTGTTAACACTCGCAATTAGACGTTATCTTAATTCAAACATTACAGCGTCGCTAAGCAGCCGGCTCGGTGCGTCCCATCAAAACCCTTGTGCCGCAGTTCGCGCAGTGCAAAGTCATTGCTCGTGATCTTAAAATTGCTGCCGCTTGACTTTTTCATGATTTTGCTTTACCACAACTGCCACCACGCCCGGCGTTAGTAATTGCATGCTTTTCTCGTAGGAGATGGTTTTCTGTGTAGATTGCTTCAGCTGGGGTAGCAGTAGAAGAGCATTAAAAATGTAAGACGTTTTACACTGGAAGTATAAAACTAAGGATCATTCTGTAGTGGTGATGTTTGCTGTGCAATTGCGATGACTTAAGGTGTGGTACGGATGCACAGTACTTGCTTTATTGCGACAAACAAATGGGACGTGCTCAATGTGCATCACAGAAGAATTGAAAACAAAACCGCTTGTAATGGACTTTGAGCACGTTTGAAGTAATTCCTTCCAGCAGCTTGTTTATCTAGCAGGAGAAGATTTTACAAACAAACCATTTCATATCATCTGAATACTTCACGAAGGTTTCAAGTAATGGTCATTAAAAACTGGTTCAATTAACAGCACAGCCCTTCTTATCTTTAGCGCTAACAAATCATGCAAAACTTCGCGCCACGGCAGGTTTCCTTTGATCCAATTGAGGAATAATTTATTTGTGCAGAAAATTCCCTTTGCTTGGAATGGAATGCACCGATGGCTGGAGTCCCCGCGTGAACATCCACGGAGTGTCTGCAATGCATTTGCAGTTTCAGAAATAAAGCAAAGGCAATGAAAGAAACGTACACACACTGCAGCAGATTGTGTACGATTAAAAAACGAAACTCTCTTGTCTTGTCTTTGATCGCGTGTAATGTGCCAACGAAACTGGTCGCGAAGTCGCTGCACTGCAGACTTATACTCCCTTCGCGTATTCCTTCCTGAAGATTGTGCATCATAGCAGCATTCGAGCCCTCGTGCACGGCCGGATTGTACGCGGTTTTCATTAGACGGTAATACAATTCAGGCCATGTAATGCTTTCCGTGCCTATGGCTATCGTTTGAGGTTTTTGGTCAGTCTTTTGGAAGCCTCTCGTGTGCGGTTGATTGAACGCAAGCTGGTTGATTTGTAAGGCAAACGACAAGCACAAGAAACGTCCTCATATATGGATTCCTTGGGCTGGTCGGCTTGGATTAGTCTAACCATGGGATGGTCGCCGCGAGGGCAAAGTTTTGTGATGTTGCGATGATTATCTAGCTATCCACACCCTCCGCCATTTGCCGTAGGCGTTTTCAATTCCACCCGATATTTACGTTATGATATTTAACACTAACGGTCGCATGGACCTAATGCTCTTAACGCGGAAGTGTAGGTGTATTTAAACACCGAGTATAGAAACATACGTTTCTCTCAACCTCCCGATATCATACTCCCGAACTCCCGATATAATTTATCATGCCTATGAACTAATTTATGGCTTACGCAGTTGTACAAAACTCTTACAAAAATCAAATAATGAAAACTCGCAATAAAAAAGAGCGTCATTATATTAACTCTCATTATCTCTCGTCATGATGTAAAATATTGAATATTGAAAGATGGAACTTGTTATATTGATTCATTTTCTTCTTCATGTTTTCTGAGAAACACAAACAAAAAATGCAATAATACAACTATATCTGAACCACTGTTTGTTAATCTATGCATTTTATTGCCATTTTGTAAAAATACATAAATAATGGAAACCACAAAAAATACAAACATAATTTTTGGAGTCTTTGTTATAAATATTATTTCATGAAATCAACAACCTAAACAATATATTTTTTTTTAATTAAAAATATCCAATAATGTAACTTTTTCTCCTTAAGGTTACTGCTTTAACAGTTTTCGATCAATCGAATCTGAGTCAACGCATCTTACCATAATGGTTAAAGAATTGTGTGAAGCAAATACTTAAACTACACGCCATCGTGAAGGGTTTGTGCCTTCATTCCGTCGGTGAAGAATAAAAACGAACGAATAAAATGTAAGCTCTTTTTTTCGCCGCGTTATTATCGACCACAACGCTACCATCTTTATGAGAGGTAGTTTCGTTGACGACGAGTCTTTCCTAGTTGTGTGTTGATTATGTTTCCCTAACTTTGTTTGTAGAGCTGCTCTGGCAAACGACAGAATCGTCGGACCTAATGAAATTCGAAGTGACCACGGCCATGGTGTGCTTAGGCTCCTTCCGGATGGGTGTGGTTAGTTTGGCTTCATGTGAGAGACGTACAGTCGCGTGATAATTGCTCATATTTTTCTTAGTTTTCCTCACTCCTACGGCGTGTGGTGAAAATTTGATCAATATCTGCTAATATGAACCGGATAAAAGCTTCCCGACTCATTGAGTCACTAACGAGATGATGTTACTCCGCTGGAACTAATCAGATTTTTTTTATAATCAGTTGGAATATGCTGGTAGCAAAGCGTTACAAATCGACTTTGTGGTCAAACGCATTACCATGCTCCCATTTTCGTCGGAAGAGGCGTTTTCCGCAGTCTGCAGCATTTTGGGTGCCACTCTGGAGAAAACGCACACACACCCTTAATCAGCAACACACGGGGGTTTTTCACGTGTCGCATTGCAGCGGAAAAGACATTTTCAACACACAATCCATGGCGGGCGGCTGTCATACTTCCATGACTAGCTTTTAGTACCCAATAGAAAGGTTGAGTGACGTTTCTGCATGCAACGGGGGCATGTAGTTCAGAGTATGAGAGCGAACGACTGATAGTTTTGAAAAACAACATTATTTTTCCATTTAATAGCCTTTCACTGGATTTGATGGCTTCTACTTTACGAAGAATTTTGTTAGCCATTATGGTAGAAATATAGAAGCCACTCTATCCCCACTGCAGCGTTGTTCGAATGGTTAACTGTTCCAAGTAAATTGACTGTAAAATAGAACTGATACGAGCTCTGGGGTGAATCGATTCTTAAAAGGGGGCCGCTCTAAGGCATGAGGTCATGCGGGTTAATTTACTTAGAATGATTGCTTAATCTTTCAGGGTTAGTCATCGGTAGCTTGGTTGATTGAATGGATTTGTCTTTCTGCTGACGACGTATTCATCCCACCCTCAAGTAGTACCGAGAAATTTGAATGCAATTACTTTTAACCGAAAGCAAAAACAAAACATTCAAAACCGGTACGATGTGACAATACTCCCAGCAACAAAAGCAAACAAAATCAGTTCGATCCATCGACCATAAAAATGGTTTCCATCGCACGGTTCATTAGCTCTCTTCCGGTCCATGTTTACTAGGGTGCTTTGTTTTTACGTACATAGTTCGTGTTGAGCGTCATCGGTGTATCGTGCACGTCGCTCAAAGTGGTACGGCCGTCGTCCTACCGCCCCAGTGTCATCATAATCGAATCATTGCTCCAGATGACAGCAGACCGAATGTTTTGCTTTGTTTTTGGTTCATTTTTTGCTTCTCTTAGCGAGGAGGTGGAACAGAAGGTGTAACGACACTGACAGCGACGAATTGGTTGCTCGATTCACCTGTTTTTCATCAACGTAAACGAACGAGAGACACGTTATCATGCCTGCTACTACTACCTCCACTGATTTCGATTGGTCGTCACGGGCTCTATCCAATGACAGGTTAATTACTTTTTGTTCGCGTTCCAGCCCCATAGCAACGTGTGTGTTCTGACGGGAACGACCATCAACGAGGACCGACGTTCCCGTTCACCGTATCGGAAGTACTTAATCACCCTTTCCCTGCTCCGTTCACCCTCTCTCCAAGAGCAATTGCATAACCAATACACCTCACCACCAACCGAACGCAGCCGGTTTCCATCAGGACCGGCTGATTGCTGATTTACAGCGTTCTATTTCTGTTCGCAACCATATTCCACTAACAAGCGAACATCGTGTCATCATTTTGACGAGGTGTTTTTACCTTCTGTTTACTATTGTTGTTCGTTTCTTTTTTTCTACTCAGCGTTGGAGGGAGCTGCGTGCATGTAAAAATGGATGCTTGTGAGGCCGTTTAGTTTGCGCGGGTTGGCATGGCGGATTTGGTTCGAGGATTTATCGTCCAGATCTTTTGCTTCGCTTGTGCATGTGCTGCGAAGTGTGAATAATGATGTTTTTTGTTTTGTTAACTGAAAGCTGATTGTCATCATAGTTGTGCCTTTGGATAGCAAAAGAATTGGTTAATGTCTAGAGATCTGCGTTTCTTATTCTTCTAAAGTGCTTGGATAAACCAAAATTGAGGAAGATCACATGCTATAGTTTATAATTTAATATAAAACAAGTGATAAGCAACTGGTTTTACTACAAGGCTCAAATATGTTCTCAATATCTAAACTCAAACACTAATGGGTTTTTCCTAACCCAATAATATTTATTGATTAACTGGAACTGAACTTACCAAATAAGTTGTTTATGTAAATTTGAATGTTAGGATTCAACTAACTTGATTCATCTTTTTCTGTGAAATATAATTTGAATCCTAAACATGACTTCATTGCCCATACTATCGCACAAGTTGAAACTCATGCTAGTATTTTGATAGTATTACATTACTTGTTGTTAAGATGTCTTACAGTCAAGGTAGTAACCGACCAATGGCAATGGCATTAATAATCTCCTTTCTTATTTATGCATCTACAGCATCATGAAAGTTCTTTTACAAGCGACTTTACTGCTCATCTGCGTATGGTAAGATACACACTTAGGCTCATGTTAATCCAGCCTAACCTTTCACATCCTTCCAAGTGTACACGATATCAATCTTTCCCGAACACGATAGGGAAGCCCTTCTACTCCGTTTACGTGACTGCACTACGTGCGTACTCGGAAGTCCGACGGATCTTTTGGACGAAAAAGTTGGCGACTTTAGTGGACAAACTTTCAATTAACGTCTCTCACATGGCAGTTTGCTGTTCGTACCGGCATGACGGGGTCACCTGGACCCGGTCACGTCGAGTTGCCCCTTGGGACGTGGCGAGACGTTTTGCGAGCGCAGCAGAAAGTGACGCGTTCGAGAGGATCGCGTGAAGCCATCAAGCCAGCCAAAGAAGGTCACGCCTCAGACGCGTTGATAATTACGCTTTTGTTTTTTGTTTCCTTAACCAATTATTTTCTGTCCAATTACCAAGCGATTTCATAGTTGACTGGAAAAAAGAACCGTATACCCGCTCAGCTTCCTAGCTATGTCTGAACATAAAGATAACGAAATAAGTCATCAAAGTTTGTTTTGGATTACAGTGCGCTGCTTTGTGAATACCTTTTTAAAAACGTTTTAATAGTTCCCTCCCTTTAATCCTCACGATACTTTTTGGCTTTCTAATGTATATACGCGTGAAACATCCTCTCTCCTCCAAATTCGGTAGTTTGAAAATAGACTCTCGAGAATCGCATTCACTCCGCGCCTTTAACTGGGAGGGAATGGGTGCAAGAGGGAACGAAGGTGGGGGCTTAATGGGGTCATAACTTTAGCCGAGTGACTGTGTGCATCGGGAGCTTCACTTGAGCGTTTCTTCTTAATCTCTTGAATCACTCGAGGCTCGATATTGCCTCAACGAGAATCTGTGCGCGTGATGCAACCGCAATAAAACCTGCGGCACAAGTGAAAGCACTCGTAAACCAACCTAAAATCCGTTCACAAGATTTAATTTCGCTCCATTTCGGGTGTTCCGAGGTTGCGAGATGCTGCGCGGCTCAGTTGCACGTTTCCGTTTTTGGCATAATTTTCGCTTATTTTCTTACTATATTTACGTTCTGCTGTTGGTATTTATTTTTTCCTCGTTATTTTCGCTTTTGACAGTTTGACTCTGGAATGGAAGGATTGTGAAATGCACTCTGGTCACTTTTGAGTGCCGTTTCGGTACTCGTCAACGTGCACGATCTGTAATACTTGTCATAAATATGTTGCTTGTAGAGCAGACCGTTCGTCTTTGCATCTACAATTATTTTCTGGAAGGAAGTAGTGATTTATGGCTCCAGTTATTTTGCCCGTCGTAGCACGCTCTTCCCACAAACGAAAGCGCATGTCTGACTGACTTGGTAAAACTCGGAGATTATACTTGGTGTGTCGGTGATACGATATTCGTGGGAACAGAAGACACTTGAAAGTCTTCGTGATATGTACTGCGGATATGTAAACGTTGGGCATTATTATTCCAGAATTTTTGTTTTTTTTTTGGTACGTCGATTTTGAATCCATATTGGAATTACACAAGCAACAAAAATTTTTCTTCCTTACGGGGTAATAAAATTTCAACGTGCCGCACTAATTTTACGGTACAATATAACCAAATGCAAGGCTTCCGACGGACATTTTCATGCAACACCTCGCAACGGGCACGAAAATAGGATTATCGTTGCTCCCTTTCGTTACTTGGTTGCGTGGTGAGGTTGAAAATAATTGATAACATCGTGTACACAAACATGCTCGCGCTGCAGTTGATGAAATCCAGACGCTCGAGGAGGAAATAGACCTATCTCTTCTTCACCTAAAACCTACCTATACTCGATTCGATACTCGGGCGTGTTTCAAGCAGCTAACCTTTGCACCCAATCAACGGATTATGCACAGTCCGATGCGACCAGTAGCGTTGTTGAGATTTTATGGCGTTTTGATGCACCAGATGCCCGTACGGAGAAGAAAACTTTTGGCTCAATTGTATAATACAATTTATTTTGATGCTCGCTGTTATACTTGACGATCGTCGTGGTATCCAGATTGCTCTCTGCTTGGAGAGGATCATGTTAAGGAGTGATAAACTAGGTCACGATTCGTGAGCCGTTTGGCACGGATTGTGCACATTTTACGCAGTAAAATTATACATTGCCCCTTGCCACAGCTGTGGTCCTGTAGCGTGATCCGGTCGAGTAAACGCTCCGAAGCTGAAAATAGTTACTTTGCACATGATCACTGATGCAATTGATGGGGTTGTTCGTATGAGACAAATAAACTTCATCGCCATCGTATTTCACCGTCCAATTGTGACAGATAATTAATGTCCATTTTTCCTCTTATTTGTGTGCTCCTTTTGCAGAATGACACAAACACAGCGTTCCTGCGCGCTGCTCGAGCAGGCGATCTTCAAAAGCTGATAGAGTACCTCGAAACCGGTCAGGTGACCGACATCAACACGTGCAATACGGTAAGCAGGGGTAGAAATGATAGGAGACTGTGGCAAACCTCATCATCTGACTGTGTTTTTCCTCACATTTTCACAGAACGGTCTCAACGCGCTGCACCTAGCGGCAAAGGATGGACACTACGACATCGTGAACGAGTTGCTGAAGCGTGGCGCTCTCGTCGACAATGCCACCAAGAAGGGCAACACAGCGCTCCATATCGCGTCACTCGCGGGCCAGAAGGAGATCATACAGCTGCTGCTGCAGTACAACGCGTCGGTCAACGTGCAGTCGCAGAACGGGTTCACGCCGCTGTACATGGCTGCACAGGAGAACCACGACGAGTGTGTAAATTACCTTCTCGCGAAGGGTGCTAATCCGGCGTTGGCAACGGAGGTAGGTCGGATGGGCGTGGTTTGGTAGCGCTTAATACTCAACTAACCCATTTTTCCCATTACAGGACGGTTTTACACCGCTGGCCGTGGCGATGCAGCAAGGTCACGACAAAGTGGTGGCCGTGCTCCTCGAAAGTGACACTCGCGGAAAGGTTCGATTACCGGCGCTGCACATAGCGGCCAAGAAGGATGATGTGAAGGCGGCAAAGTTGTTGCTGGAGGTGAGATACGAAAAGAAATTGAAACTCAGTGCCAAAGAGTAGTGTGTAAGAATAAGAAATGAATGTATTTTAAACAACTAGGTCCAAGTCGAACGACACTAAATTTGTAGAAATGTTAGTTGGTAAATTAATGAATTATTGCAATGATAAATTAATTTACTTGATGAGTGTGTCTAGATGGTTAGTGTGCACAAGTGCAGGATTTACAGTCATCATCATAAACAAGATAAAATATTTAGATGTCTTCGTATTATTGATATTAGTGAGCCACGATTGGCATTAAACATTTACAATCTAAAAATTGCATTGTTCAAAAGTTTTGTTAAAGATTTGTTGAAAGCTTTCTTCAATACAATGAAGATTTAATCAGTTGTTAACATAAGTAACGTTATGCAACAGTTAAAAAAACCCAAAATTGTAATAAAAATCTAATAATAAAAAGTTTTTCAGAAGTTTTATATTTTTCAACAATCTTCTATTATGGAAGATCAGAAAACTTCTAGAAAACTCTCATTTCTCCTATATTGCATCTTACTTTTAGGCATTCAAAATTAGCTACTGATATCTACGAATATTAGCTATTATCGAATATATTATTATCTAGAATTAGCATACTTCTCTTAGTTTAGCCATTAATTTGTTGCATCCGTCAAAAGGAAAGGATTGTCAGGGAAGGATCATTTTACTGCATAGATGATAATTTCAATAATATGTTTTATTTTTGATTTATCAGGATGTGTTTTGATTTAATTACTGCGCCCAAAAATAAATATGGAGAGCAGATCGCATAGAAATTATTACAAGTTAAAAAGAAAAACAAAAATATTATTTTAACAAGCCTTTTTAAATTACTGGAAACAAGTTGAAGTCGGTTTTCATTTTGTTAGCAAAACTTCCACAAACTCCAAAGAATTTTATCGTTTTATGCAGCTTTCATTTATGCCCACTGTACGACAATTTACGAAGACTAGTCATTATCATTAAAATGTTTCTATAATTTTCTTCCAGAACGAACACAACCCGGACGTGTCATCCAAGAGTGGCTTCACCCCACTGCACATTGCCGCCCACTATGGCAACGTGAACGTCGCCCAGCTCCTGATCGAGAAAGGTGCGGACGTTAACTTTACCGCGAAACACAACATCACACCGTTGCACGTGGCGTGCAAGTGGGGCAAGCTGAACATGGTCAAGCTGCTGATCGCAAACCATGGCCGGATCGACAGCATCACACGGGATGGCCTAACACCGCTGCACTGTGCCGCCCGGTCCGGTCACGATCAGGTGATCGAGGTGCTGCTGGAGCACGGTGCGGAGATCATTTCCAAAACCAAAAATGGGCTCGCACCGCTGCATATGGCGGCGCAGGGCGAACATGTCAGTGCGGCTCGTATTTTGCTGATGAACAAATCGCCCGTGGACGACATTACGATCGACTACCTGACGGCGCTGCACGTCGCCGCCCACTGTGGTCACGTGAAGGTGGCGAAGCTGCTACTCGACCGCAATGCCGATCCGAATGCTCGCGCGTTGAACGGATTCACCCCGCTACACATCGCCTGCAAGAAGAACCGAATCAAGGTGGTGGAGCTGCTGCTGAACCATGGTGCCACGATCGGGGCGACGACGGAGAGCGGACTAACGCCGCTGCATGTGGCCAGCTTCATGGGATGCATGAACATTGTCATCTATCTGCTGCAGCATGACGCCAGTCCGGACATTCCGACAGTGCGCGGAGAGACGCCACTTCATCTGGCAGCTCGCGCGAAGCAGACGGATATCATACGCATTCTGCTACGGAACGGTGCGTACGTAAACGCGCAGGCACGGGAAGATCAGACGCCACTGCATGTTGCATCGAGGTAAGAGTTGATAGTATTACCCACTTTCAAGTATTACGAGGATTAGTTAAACTGTATTTTTCCGAACGGTTTCTCACAGGATCGGTAACATGGAGATTGTGATGCTATTGCTGCAGCACGGTGCTAAGATTGATGCCGTCACGAAGGATAACTACACACCGTTGCACATCGCAGCGAAAGAAGGACAGGATGAGGTAGCCTCACTGCTACTGGACAACGAAGCGAACGTCGAAGCGGTCACCAAGAAGGGTTTCACGCCGCTACACCTCGCCGCCAAGTACGGCAATCTGAAGTGCGCTGAGCTGCTACTGGAACGTGGTGCTCAGGTGGACGTGCAAGGCAAGAACGGTGTGACGCCACTGCACGTTGCTAGTCATTACGACCACCAGAAGGTGGCACTGCTGCTACTCGAGAAAGGTGCTTCACCGTACTCGCCGGCCAAGAATGGTCACACACCGCTACACATCGCATCGAAGAAGAATCAACTAAACATCGCGACAACACTGCTCGAGTACAAGGCGGACGCTAACGCGGAAAGTAAAACTGGCTTCACACCGCTGCACCTTTCCGCCCAGGAGGGTCACGGTGACATGGCCCGCGCGCTTCTGGACAACGGAGCCGATCCGAACCATGCCGCGAAGAACGGGCTCACACCTCTGCATCTGTGCGCCCAGGAGGATCATGTCGGTATCGCGGAAACGCTGCTCGAGCACAAGGCACGCATCGATCCGGTGACGAAAACCGGCTTCACACCGCTACACGTGGCCGCCCACTTCGGACAAGCCGGCATGGTGAAGTATCTGATCGAGAACGACGCTAACATCGAGATGAAGACGAACATCGGCCATACGCCACTGCACCAGGCCGCACAGCAGGGACACACGCTTATCATTAACATTTTGCTGAAGAACAAGGCGAACCCGGAGGCGGTCACGAATGGTGGTCAGACGGCGCTTTCGATCGCAGACAAGCTTGGCTACATAACGGTCGTGGAAACGCTAAAGGTTGTCACCGAGACGAGCGTCACACAAACGGTGGATGAGAAGTTTAAAATCGTTGGACCGGAAACGATTCACGAGACGTTCCTGTCGGACTCGGAAGATGAAGGTAAGTTGATTAAATCCGGCGGAACATGTTAAAATGTTCCGATGGAGTGGCAATTGGTTTACTTTTAGCAATGCTTGTAAATAATACGCCCGCGTCGGCGCGTTTCGTTATGGCGTGGAAAAGCGTGGTGCCTACGCGTGTTCTGTTGCGCTTGTTGCTCATTCCGTCAAATGCTTCTTGTGTGAGTTGAAATTTTTGTGCTCCTGTGCTCTCGCGTTTGGGCGCTGAAAGTTTGCAAATTTAAGAAGTAGCAATACACAATACAATAATACAATAATGTATCAATTTATATATGTGGGTATAACAAGCTTTTGAGACCATCATTCCTCCAATTACGGATTTATCTATTTTGCTGTTATTTTTGCTGCTGTTATTTCAAGCTTATCAAAAATTATTTCGGGAATATCGCGCTGTTTTCCTGTTTCGATTTTTTGTGTAAATTCGGCTGTCTGGTTTTGAACGCAACTGCTTTTTATCTCTTTTTATAACATTCCAACTATTCCCTTTTTCAATGACTCTAATTACTATTTTCTTTCTATCTCTTTCACCGTTCCTTTCCCCTATCACTTTTATCCCACAAACTGTTAAATGTCCACGTCCTGTACATAAATTAATATAAATAACACATCGATACAAAAACGCTGGGAACTCTTCGCCGAACTCTTCAATGAAAATTTCTCATCGAACCCTTTCTGGCGTTGAAATGCACCGAAATCGGCTATTGAACCCTTCCCTACACGCGTGTTTTGCGATTCCGGTTGGGTGAACGTCCATCACTCACGCTCCCTCCCCATATCGCTGGGTTTAAAAAATAAACAACTTGTTCCGCATAACCTCGCAACTCCGCCCCTCTTCCTTCCTTTTCCTCGAACTGGTCCACCCGCTCTGCGCCTTGTATCCCTGGAGGGCCCGAAGGAGGCACGCCACCACCACCGAACGCTGTAAAAGCCCTAATGCAAGCGCAGCAATTGTACGGCGGTAGTGGCGCTATCAAGTACTATCAATCGCAAATGCGTTACACACGTAAGTTTGCCGTGAACTAGTCAGCCACGATACATACACGTATACAATCGCACTTTACAACAACACCAACACATCCACACTTCACCTGCGGTCTCTAATCAAACTGCATACATAATCACACATAAACATATGCTCTTCCACTCGAGCTCCGCAGTTCACCGAATCGCTCCCTTTTTTATACGCCCTTTAGACTCCTACTTCTAGTTCAGTTTTTTTTTTTTTTTTTTTGTTGCATATATAGCCGACTCATATTTGCGCGTTTTTTCCATCGGAGCATATCATCCTCGTACTCGTTCTCCCACTGGACAGCAGGCAGTGTTTGGAGTATTTTAACACTAATGGTCCCATGGGACCAAATCTTCGAAAATCCAAATTAAATTGGTGAACTGACACATACGATGCTAATTTGATAGTTTCATAGCAACCATTTTCCAGCTGTTCTATGCTATTTTTATGTGAAGTATACTGTTTTTACAACCAGTTCAAGTGTTGACCATTCCTCACTCTTTTAATCTCTACATTATTAAAAAAATATAAAAAATAATTTCCAAGAGATAATTTTCGAAAGATAAAAAAGCTGATATCTCCGATCACAAATGTACAACCATTGTCTCAAAGACGCTATACAATCTCACTCTTAAAAATTAAATACATTGAGGCCTTAAATAAATCAAATTAACTGTAGTAAAAAGTATCAGTACACTATTCGTTTATATTCTGCTATAAATTGCGAAATTGTAATTGAAATGAAAAAAAATGCTTTTATCGTTTTTCGTTTTTACTATTATAGTTTTTAACTAAATGAATCTGTGTTTTTTTAGATTCTGAATCACTGCTACATTTCATTGATGTACACAAAGATTATCGCACAAAGCAGAAAATGTTATCCGAATCAGTTCACAAATAGCTTGTGTTTGCATTATTTCATGTGTAACAAGTTTTATTCGACAAAATATAGATTTTAAAAATGTGACATTTTGAAAATCGCGTGTCGATAGTTTTAACCGTTTTCGAAAAATCTGAGCTGAATGTTGCAAATGTCTAATGGACACCACATTTGACCGTTAGTGTTAAAGTGCCGTACGTTCAATCGTACCCATTCATTCAATCACACAAACAATACGTGCCGCCCCGTACACGGTAGCCTATCGTTTCACTGCATTTTGTGTATCTACCCACTGCAGCATTTCTCGACATCACCACCCCCTTCATAAATCTTCGCGTGCTCTCTAAACCACTCACACACTAGCTCTAGTTAGTGCGCTCACGCTGCGAGCGCGAAGTTTATTAGAACAGTTTTAGTACAGCGTCATAGGCGAGCGGTGTTCGATCTCAGTAAGCTGACGTGTGGTAGTGTCGTGAGTGCCGTGGTGATTTTGGCGCACTGATGGTCCGGTAGCACACACCGTCACCCTGTTCAAACGTTCTCTTCGTTAGTTAGTGTCACGTCGCGTGTGTCACGTTAGCTTCTAAACGTATACAGTACATCCCCGTGGTACGCTCGGACCAGTTGACCCGTTTTGGTCCTAAATTTCGCAACCCGTCTGGCGGATGTTCCGGATAGCATCGACGGCTCACGCTTATCCTCAGGTACTCTTACCTCACCAGGATGGGAGCGGACTGATTTGCATTGGATTCTCCACGGAGTACAATTTTCCACCCCCGTGTCTGTTTTTGTGTTTGTTCACGTGGTCGCGCGTGTTTAGTAGCCGGCAATAGGAAGGCAAGCAAAAAAACACACATGCCACTAATTATTGTTCATTTGCCGGTTTGATTGTTTCTCGCAAAAAATGATGGTGGAACGAAATGACCGACCTGACCGGAGGGAAAACAGGGGGGAGGGGGGGTGCGGAATCCGCCATTGTGTGACAATGTGAGGCGTTCGCGTGGGGTGGGAAAGTGAACGCGGGGTGGAACCCGGGGTCCAATCAATTCATTTCCCTCCGGATCCGCAGTGGCCACGGCCTACATAAGGAAGTTTGCAGTGTGTTTGAATGAGTATGTGTGTGTATTAGTGCGTTGTTCCGTGCTGCGAATTGAAGCATTTGACCAAACAGTTTTTTAGTTGCTATTCTTGATGTTTTGTTTTCACTGAAACCCACCAGACCGAGAGTGTGATAGCGCAAGTGGCTTCTGCCGACTGATTCTCTAGACGATTGTGCAAGTGGTGCCCGTTGGAGACCATTGCGTAAACGCGTCAAGTGGTGCTCCAGAGACGTCTGTTTGTTATCAACGTGCGCAAAAGTGACACACAAATGGCATCTGTAAGGCAATGAAGGAGCCCGCAGCAAATGCAGCGACCGACTTCCAAACCACATTATACCTAACTGAACGAAAACACGGATTATTTTAAATTAAATTTTCGAAAACGCTATAGCTTCTCGACTGTCCCGAAACCACACCTTTACGATCAAACCGCATCGTAACGATGTCAGCACCGCCTCCACGCTACAAACAAATTAAAAACGATTGAAAGATGTCTCACACTTTGCCGCTCGTTCGCCCGATTGCCGTTCAGCCGGTCAGTAGAACAACCCGCCAGTAGCGAGTTAGAACACTTGGGCTTCTATCTGGGACACATGTGTAATTTATCACAGCCTGACCGGGATGGCCCTCCACCGGCACCGGCATTGCATTCCGAACGTGGCAGACTTTTGGATAATCATTTTTGTCACTTCGACACGAACACGGCCCGTTGCGTAAATGAGGAAATGGGTTGGACTTTGGCGTGACTGCATCGTCGCTCATAATTTGTTGGAATGCAGTCTGTGGCCGGTCGGGTGCGCTTCTTTGCTTCTTTCCATGAATGCGACAGGGGAGACCTCGAGCTGTTCGGAGTATCCCGCGCTTACGGACGACTCCGTTTCGTCCGCTATAAATAAACAGTCGTTACCACTGTGCGGCCGTAAAGCCGTCGATGCAAACGCATTTAACATGGAACCTAGCGCTGAGAACGAAGTCGCCACCAGCATTCCTACCTTCCCAGTCTGTACGCCTGCGAGTAACTTACCGGAAGAAGTATTTGCCGTTTACTGCTGCTACCACACTGCTGAGTAAGAGTTCCACCCAAAAGTCCGAGAGCCATGACAAACGCGGTACAGTACCGACTTGTGCGCACGTGTGTGTCTGCGTGGAGAAAAAGGTTGCCACGATTCTCGCGAGATTGAAAAATGAGCGGAAATAGAAGATGAGACCGCTGTATATAACCACCATAAACAGCTATCCATTCAGAAGTGCCAGTTCGAGACTGATATTTTTCTCGCTTTTGGTCCCAAAATTTTGGCACTTCCTTTTCGTCGGCTTTTTGGAAGTGTAGTGGGCCGTCAAATGCACCGACGCATGAGAAATCCCCGCCCTTTCTGTGTGCATCCTTACGGGTCATTTTTATGGCGGTGGAAGGGGGAGGAGGGGGAGGGAGTTATAAAAATAAACTTTCACTTTGAACCTGGTACAACGTCTTGCGCGCGGAGATGTTGGTCGGTTCGGGCGGGAAGTTGATCGTTACGGACAGAACCCGTGTACAGCTTTCGTACGTACACGTCCCCTAGTAGTGGACCTTGTTAATGGCGTAACGCGTTATTTTCTCCACGTGGGAGTTTTTTGGAATTAAATTACTCATGAACAATCTATCCGTGCACCGTTGCGCTAGTCTAAAACACAGCTATATACGTGCTTCTACTCCGTTGATATTCTGTTGATTTTACAATAATTCATCAACGGTTGTAATGTTTTATGGCGATGGGGCATACGTAAAGCGACGCTAACAGATCTCGAACGTGTAAATATGGGCAAACTATTTTTGCCTCAAATTCGCTCGACTCGAAATTGAATTAACATCATCAGTCATCATAGCGTGACTGAACCTTTGCGTGAATCACATTGGTCCCTATTTCATGTAACTGCGTGGAAATACAATCGTCAAGATCTTATACATCTCCAAGCTAAGATGAAATAGAAAATACCACAATATTTGCCTCCCTCACCAACACTTTCCAACTTGAGCGTACACTGTGTGTGTCATTTCTGTCGATCACAAAGTCTGCTCTATATTCAGTACATTACCCGCGCGTCCCGAATTCGAATGTGTGCGTAGTGTTTTTTTTTTTGTTTTAATGGTGTATCGCGGCTGTGCGCACTTCTGCACGATTGTTCGGCTGTGTGGGAGTGTGTTTCACGACGATCACGCATTTTGAGTGGCATAACCGCACACAGTAGAAGCACATCGTTCACGGCACGAGGAACGCCGCGATGCCGATCATCGGATGTAAGCTAAGGTAGTCAGCACAGTAGAATTCGTAGTTGTCTTGTGACGCTTGCTTTGCGGTTTTTTCGCCATCCACGCCGTTTTAAAATCGTTCAGTAGGTGCTGTGCAGTGAGTGTTGTAGTAGTGTTTTTCGAAAGCGGACATACGGAGCACGCAGAGCCCGGTAGAGCATCATTCCAACAGATTCACCACAATGTCCACCTTCAATTCATCTCACCTCCTCACCCCACCGTTTATCGATTGTTGCGGTTACTCACGCGTTCATACTCTTAGCATGGTCGAGTCATCGTTGTTATTGGATGGAATGTGACGTGCCGGTAGTGATAAGGTGACAACCCTCCGCTCGCCGTGTAGGATCGTCAAGTGCATCTTGACGATCATCATCTCGAGGCGCTTGGTCGAGTGTGATTTCATACCCGTAGAACGATCGTTCATGCGAATATCAGCAAACATCTCAGCGCTCTGTACACGTACTAGCCACAGACACTAACCGGCGTTTTTCTTCATTTCTTTACTCTCTTTCCCCCACTGCCCCCCCTCACTCTGCAGGTGAAGATCCGATCATGTCCGACCAGCAGCAGTATAACTACATGACGAGCGACGAAAACAAGCAGTTCGACGATACGAACCTCACCAACATGAGCATCGATCCGCTAAAGGACGACAAGTACCTGGAGAAGATTATCTCCCGGGCGGAGAACTACACCGTGTCGGCCATGGATCGCTCCCACACGCCCAACCCGCTCGACATCACCGTGACGGACAACGTCAACATCACCCGCAAACCGATCCACGTCGGGTAAGTAGACGGCGATCATGGCGGGTTTGCTTCCGATCGAGCAATTGAACAGCGCACAGTAGCAAAACGTCGCTTCACTGTTCATACTTACGGTGCCGGCAGGGGATGGAGGCTTCCTTACACTTCAGGCTTTTCGTTTTTTTACGGCCACGGCCTTTTTAAACGTCAGGTCACACAGATCGAAACTCTCCCATCTTTCGCCCCCAAAAATAGAAACAAAATGCTCGTAAAAATGCTAAATTAAAAACGATCATCGATTGCTCCATCGCTTGGCGCTTGGCGTTGTTTTCAAACCCATCGCGTGCCCTTGTTGAACGCTGGATGCTGGATATTGATTGCCGTTGATCGTTGATCCGGTAGCGTGTGGTTATGGATGCTTCTTTTTTTGTGGCCTGTGCGCGCATCCGAGGATTTATCTTCTGACATGTTAATATTTTTCAATAATCTTACCGATACCCCGGCTGTACTATGGTGTTGTTTAATCAAACCACTACGTACGTGTTCACGAACGCATTAACTCATTTTCGATGGTTCTTATATTACATTTTTAATATTTTTTTAATTGAATACATGTGGCAATCGTAATTATGTAATTTCGCTTTCATTATCAACGTGCCAGACTGGGCGTCTCCATTAAGGTTTTTCATTTTCGTGATAAATGCTTATTCTATATCGTATACCCTCTAACCTCTAACGGAATTTAGTATAATGGTTTGGTTTTGATAGCAAAGCAAAAGTGTTAGAGTGGCTGGAGTCATTGCGAAATAACCTTAAACTAACTTACTATCGAAAGGCACACTTATTGGTTTACAGAATGCAAAACATAAATTATCGATAAATTATGTAAAAACCTCATTATTATCGATAAATGATGTCGAAAAGCATTTTTACTGTAATATTCAAGCACCTCAAGCACTCACATTAAAGTAACCAAACTCATATTTAGTTACATTTTTATAAAGCACTACAGATCGTGCTCATGATATCTTCATTTTCATTACCTATTTTCCTGAGTTTTCATTAAGAATAATCCGCCGCAATAGTGTAAGCATACGTATTAATTTTGGAAACAATTTTTCTTTTTTTCTTTTTTCCTTATTTATTCAAATGTATGCATCCCGATTTTATTTTCTTTTGTTTTCTTTTCTATTCCATCATCCTTTTTGCCATTATATACCATTGAAATTTTCTTCCATATGCCTTCATCAAACCATCCTGTTCCTGGGAATGCCACATTCATGGCTATCTTTGTTCTTCCTTCACAATGTGTGATTATGTGTGTACGATTTGTTTTCGTTTGATTTATGACTCACAACATATACAATATGTCCTGCGAAATAAAACAAAAAACAAAAAAACACCAATATCCCGACTCCCGAATCCGAACCCGCATCCCCGGACGGTAACGATGGTTCCATCATCCGCAACGGTGGATCGTACCATTTGAAAATCCAAAATTTGTTCCGTAGCTCGCTTAGCAACGATGCACTCTCGTTGACGATCGATCGATTGGCCAACATTTATTGTGGTGATCGGAAAAATTTTGTCCCGATGTGTAGGGAAAGGTATACCAACTTTGTTTTGCTTCTGTTTGTTCGGTTTGGTTTGAATTTTTAACACTACTTTTTTGCTAAAACTAACACAGAATTATTCCGTTTGCGTGTGGGTTTGTTTCATTTATTCATATGCTTAAGAAATTCACTTGCATTTGTTTTCAGTGTAGTGTATTATTGACCATATTTACAGTGGTAACAGCATGCCCAATACCGTGTTCTGATTTTGTGTTGCATCATAATCATCGCCAGTTAGACAAACATGCACTAGTTTAGTCATAAACTGACTAGCCTGCATGTATCACGTACTTAACACTTAAAGCACCAGGCTTAGTGCTATACTTTTTCTCACCGGAAGTAAACTTTGCGGCCGTTGATTTTGAAGGTCTAATTGCTTTGGTAGTTTTTTTACAGTGCAATATTTTCGACAATTGTATGGCGTATATATTTTTTGTTTATTTCTCTTTAAATTCAATCCTGTTCCAAGTTCATGAGCACTTTACAAGCACAATAGAATCCTTTGATGTGGCTTTCTGTGTCCCTCTAGTTTTGTTTTTTCATACAAAAAATTTCGTTTCTTCTAAAAGCTTTCACAATAATGGATTTTAATATATCATGTTTGTTTTGATATATTAGTTTTAGCTTTTCAGATATGAGGGATACAAGATACGATTTTAATTAACAAATCATCGAATGCTCTAACAACATATTGAGATTTACATCTTAAATGTTATAAACAATTATGTCAATAATTTATCCAATAGCTTAAAGTGAAGAAAAATCCACAAAAAACTGTTTTTCTTGGTGGGGGTTCTGTCTTTTCTGGTAGACTGATTCGCCACCCTGATATTGTATCACCTTCTCACACGTAGTGCTCATACCAATTCATGTCCATCGTAGTAAACTAGTAAAGAGTGTAAGCTCGATATTTGTTTGAACTACACCCCACCGTCCTCTGTATTGCTAGTAAACTAATTTTTCCTCTTTTATCGTTTGTTTCACAACCCATGCGACCGTGTGATATTGCAGATTTTTGGTGTCGTTCCTGGTTGACGCACGTGGCGGGGCGATGCGAGGATGTCGCCATAGCGGTGTTCGTGTGATTGTACCGCCTCGATCTGCCGCACAGCCAACCAGAATCACCTGTCGGTACGTGAAGCCAAATCGTATCACAAATGGTCCGCCGCTGATGGAAGGGGAGGCCCTAGTAAGCCGTATCCTCGAGCTTGCTCCTGTTGGCGCTAAGTTCCTTGGGTAAGATTACCTTACGGAGATGACTAAAAGAGATGCTACAATTATTGACGGTCACATTTTTCTTGCTCTGCACAGGCCCGTCATACTCGAGGTGCCACATTTTGCTTCGCTGCGCGAAAAGGAACGCGAGATCATTATTTTACGCTCGGATAATGGGGAGACGTGGCGCGAACATACGCTCTATGACAGCGAAGAAGCCATCCACGAAGTCCTGAACGAGACGTTCAAGGGTGACACGCTCAACCTGCTGGAGGATCTTCACACCAGCCGCATTACACGCATCGTCACCAACGATTTCCCCCACTACTTTGCGATCGTTTCGCGTATACGCCAGGAAGTGCACGCGATCGGACCGGAGGGTGGCACCGTGTCGGCCACGGCCGTGCCCCAGGTGCAGGCCATTTTTCCGCAGAATGCGCTCACGAAGAAGATCCGTGTCGGGCTGCAGGCTCAACCGATCGATATGAATACGACGGCCAACCTGCTCGGTCGCAGCGTTGCCGTATCGCCGGTGGTGACGGTGGAACCACGCCGCCGCAAGTTCCACAAGGCCATCACACTCAGCATGCCCGCACCGAAAGCGTACAACTCGGGAATGATCAACCAGTACTCGGGCAACGCACCGACACTGCGACTGCTGTGCTCGATCACGGGCGGTCAGAACAAGGCCGTTTGGGAAGACGTCACCGGTTCGACACCGTTGACGTTCGTAAACGATTGCGTTTCGTTCACCACGACCGTCTCGGCTCGCTTCTGGCTGATGGACTGCCGCAACATTGGCGAGGCGACGAAGATGGCCACCGAGCTGTACGCGCAGATGGCACACGTCCCGTTCATGGTGAAGTTTGTCGTGTTTGCAAAGCGCGTTGACCAGAGCGAGGCAAAGCTGAGCGTGTTCTGCATGACGGACGATAAGGAGGACAAAACGCTCGAGCACCAGGAACACTTCACCGAGATTGCCAAGTCACGCGATATTGAGGTGTGCGAGGGTCGCACCATCTATCTCGAGTTTGCCGGCAACATCGTTCCGGTGATGAAGTCGGGTGAACAGCTTGCCCTGCAGTTCAGCGCGTTCAAAGAGAACCGACTCACGTTCACAGTCAAGATCAAGAACAACTTGGACGAGCTGCTCGGGCGCATCTCGTTCATGAACGAACCGAAGGTGGCGAAGGGCGAACCGATACAGACGCCGCTGTGCACCCTCAGCTTCACGCTACCGTCGGAGAAGTTCGGGCTCGGTGGTGATGAACTCGAGACGACATCCGAGTTCGACCAGAGCTCGACCGAGGTGCTGAACAGCGAACAGCAAGCCATCGTTGCCGCTGCCAACCGCGGCAAAACGCTAAACTTCACCTTCCAGAACGGGGATGGTGCGAACGAGATTCACAAGGCGGACATCAAGATTACGGACATCTGCAATCTGCTCGGCCCCGACTGGCCCCTGCTGGCGGAGGAGCTCGCCATCGCACCGACCGACGTGGAGCTAATTCGGGCCGAGTATCCGAACGACGAGGCACAACAAGCGATCGTGATGTTGCGGCTCTGGTTGCGCCAGGCCGGCCGGGATGCGACTGGCAACGTGCTCGAACAGGCGCTTATCAAAATCAATCGACCGGACATTGTGAACAAGTCCATCACAAACCTAGAACCGGTGACGGACGAGTATGAACGGCGTGTCGCCCAACGGCAAATCGGTTCCATGAATGGACTGGATGAAATCGATCCGGCAAAAATGAACGGCGGCGTGGCACTGACATTGACCAGCAGCATCCTGATGCACGGTAAGTATAACATGGCCTACTGCACCGTTGGGAGGATTCGTCACCAATCTAAACACTGCTTCCAAATGTCCCATCCTCCCTGGCAACAGAATCCGGCCACGAACCGACGGAAGAGAAGCAGGAGCACGAAGCGGTTGAAAAGCACAGCACAGCAGCACACCAGTCGCCGGCTGACAACGGTTCACCGACGGATTCCGTCTCCCCTGACACGACGGAAGCGTTCCAGCAGATTCGCCGCGAAAGCGAAATCCTCGGAATAGCCGCGATCAAGAAGGAAGATCTTTCAACGCCACCGCCCAGTCCGGCCGATTTCAGCACGCAAGTCAGCCAGACCAGCAGCCAGGACCAGGCGGCTGGTGCCGACGATGGCGGGCGCAACGATGGTAAGTTCCGGTGCCATACTGCCTTGCGCCCGGGCTGCGCAATTTAAGTTTGTTTTTTCCCCCGTCCCCCAAAAACCCCGTCTTTACCGGGTGATTTCGTTTGGTTTGGTTTTTGAGAAACACAATGACATTTCATCCCCAAAAAAACACCTTTTCCTACATTTGGAACTGACCGCACCGGTGCCTCTTCCAATATTTTGAATTTCTTTAAAACTCTCTTCCCGTTTGTACTATCTCGGCTATTTCCGTGAGGTCTATTTACCTTTCTTCAATAATAATGCTTGTGAGTTCGAATGACCGAATGACTCTCTGAAATGTTATTTGTTTTGGTTCTGAGCATTTGTGTTGCCTAACTTTATATAGTTTCTAAATTGCTTGGTTTTGTTTTATCTTTATGTTTTTCATATTGGATGTATTTGTTTTTTTTTTGTTTTTTTTATACCGATGATGATTTATTATAATTCAAACCGGAGCACTTGTTGACTATATCGTTTGAATTTTCCTTTCTATACAAAAGTCTATTTGTTTGTATTATTTCTTCGACGGTCGACGGACAAAACTATGCGATTCCTTGATTTTAGATTTTCCAATAATATTAAACCCGTTTGTTGTTACTAGATAGAAGTAGCCATTCATCCGAGCGTGCAAGCGAGAGACAACGTGAAACTCAAGATTAATTCTTACATGCATCCGTTCTTACCAGTACTGTGTATATTTCTCCATCAAGATACATATTGGCTAGGGTTTACGTTTGGAACATTTGTACAGTAAGTTCTTGCGTTACGTAGCTAGATAGTTAGATATTGTATATGGGGGCTAAACATATTGTATCTACCGGACTAAGTGTATCGATTTGTTATTGTTTGTAGAGCGCGATCGAACTGGTACATTATTTCCACGCCTAAAACGGCATTTACAAGAATGGTACGGTTTTGCACATCTCAACGAATCTTCACCACGAACTGTGCTGTAAAATTTGTACTTCGGATTCGAGTTTTCGCTGTACAAGAAGTAATTTTGGCCGTCTTGGGGTGGATAATGTTGTCACCACCTTCATAAATGCGAGTCATTAATCAGCAAACATCTTCTACATGCCATACAAATTTCATCATATTCGTCATAAATCAACTTCTTCAAATGAGCCGTTTCGTGTCTTATCCAAATGATGCCTTCCTAAAGGTCTGAAGGATATTTTTAAGCAGCTGTGTAGCTGACAGAAGTCCTTCAGTGTTTGATCCTTGTTCTGCTGCATTCTGTCCACTCGCTCTATCTGTCTTACATCTTTCGCACTCTCCCTCTATACATTTTTTTTCTCCTGGCGTCCTCCCATTTTCATGACGTTAACAATGCCATACGAGAATTCACAATATCTGACAGCTAGACAAGAAACCGTCCCAAATCATACACTACCATTTGATACATTGTTTGCGCCAAACCCTTGAGCAACTTTTCCTCTCAAAATTTGAACTACAAAAACACTTACCGTGCACACTACGAAATCAAACGAAACACGACGCTCAACAAAACAATCATCCCTTCCAACTCCTTCACTCCGGTCAGCCGTAGCCGAGGATGTGCAAGAGATCATTCAACAGGCCATCAAAGATCATGACACGCATGATGAAGACGAGGAGGAAGATGCACCGGTGGTGGTGGTGGCAGGCAGCGATTCGGCCGTCAGCGATCGTGAGGACGAGTCGGAGGAAGGATTCGAGCTCGACCTGGAGACGGACAAAAGTGGCAAGGTGAAGACGATCAAAAAACACTCCAAGGTGAACATAAAGATTAATAAAACCGTCGCCCAGCGTCCGACGGTCGGTGACATCGAATGGGAAGCTCCAGGAACCGAACCCTGGCAGCAACCGCAGGTCGAAATCTCCTCCGTAAACCTGGAAGACGTGTCGAACGATCGGCGATACAGTTTGGATCACATTGATCCCGTCGCCGATGCCCTGGCGGTGGGTGGTGGAAACGTACGTGCTTACGAAAAGTCGTTCTCGACGCCGGGCGAAACCGAGCAGAAGAAGTCAGAGCAAATCGTGATCATCTCGTCCGATAACAACATCTCCGAGGTGCCGGCCGACTATTCCGGCGACATCGACGAGTTTATCTTCGTGCAGACATCACCGGAAAACTTTGCCAAAATGGAGAAGGAGCAGGCAGCGGGCGGTGTAGTGACGGACGAGGACGACAACAGCAATCTGGTGATCATCACCGAGGAGCACTACGATTATGAGCTGACGAGTGATGACGATCGACGCTCGTCGAGCTTGCTGGAGGACCCGTCCCCGCAGGAAGAGAAAGATCTCGACGGCTACACCGTCCCACCGTCCTCTGACGTGGGTACTGCAAGCGCTCAGAAGCGTTTCATTGTCGGTGGCAGCAGCAGCTCGGAGAGTGAAGAAGATCCCCAGCAACGGCGACCACCCGGTGCGTCGTCGATCGGTAGACGTACGCTACGCACGAAAGCGAGCCCGACCGGAATTACCATCACCGAGGACGAAACGGTCGCACTGAAAGACGATGCGGAGGAACAGCAAAATGCTACCAGTCCGGCGATAACCGTCTGCCAGCCAACGCCACCACCACCGGCGCAGCCACCCTCGAGCAGCACCAGCAACAACTTCTCCATCCGCACAGGACCCGGATCATCGAGCGGATCAGACGTTGCCCTGCATGAAACCGCGGGCGAACTGAGCGATGACGATGAAACAGGTAAATGGCGCACCAGCTCACTCTCCCCACTCTCTCTCTCTCTCTCTTTCTTCTCTCTCGCTGTTCATCTAAGTGCTTTTAACAAACCTCAGTCCATCCTGGTCATCTCCTGTCCATCCATCCTTCTTCGGATGCTATACATAACGACTCCTTACAAACAACCGATTTCCGAGGACACAACTCCAAACGGCCACATTCCAATCCACACCCTCCCTTAAGGATTCCTTGTTCTGAATCATTTCGCCTTAATTCATTTTTGGTTTTGCCAACATTTCGTTTTGTTCCATTTCGTCACCGTACCCGTTTGCCTCGAATGCTATTTCACGACTGTCGCCGCCGTGTATGTGTTTGATGTCTGGGGGTTTCGGTTAAGTTTGAAAACTGTTAAAAATATCTTCTTCGTGATATTTTTCCTTATTTTTTACAATAACGTCGCCAACGTCCACGCCCCTCATAAAGACACAAACACCTGCTAACACTTCACTCTATCATACCAGCTGCAAAATTTTTGTTTCAACCCTCTTGTTAACAATCCTCCTCACACACGAAAAAAAGTAAAATTTGTATCCCGTTATCCGCGAAAGATCTGCTCCACTTTTTGGGATAAATTATTTAAAATAGCTCGCAAGGATAATCGCGCTGCTCTCGAAATCGCAACTTTGCTTAAGAGCTTTTCTGTAGAGATAGTTTTATATTAATTTATGTTATGTTGTTCTGCTATCAGTTCCCGTACTCCCCTCTCTCTCTCTCTCTCTCTCTCTCTCTCTCTCTCTCTCTCTCTCTCTTTCTCTCTTGGTTGTTAGGCAAAAAAGTAAATGCATTTTTTGCATTGTGTCCTAATAATAGAACTCAGTTGTCCTAGGAACTTATTAGGCAGGCCATTCTATCGTGTAATACAAGTAAACATGCACACATAGTTGAAAAGCTTTTTCTGGTGTCGGTAAACTGGTGCAATAACACATGATGCAATAATTGATCCACGCTTCGAAAGCTATGAGCAAAATTACACATTGGTCACATCACTTACTAATTGAGAAATGGATTGCTAATCCTCCAATGGTAGATTTAAGTACAACGTAAGGTAGATACGTTTGCAGACAATCGAGCGAAGCCTGTTTTGGTTTTGTTCCAATACACTGTTCGATGATGGGGAAATTTAGTTCAAAAATATAAAGAATTTACAGAAACCTTCCTCCCTCTCAGTCCACCTGTATAAAATTTAATTCGACTGTTTCAGTACATTTTCTGTTACTTCCGTATTCCCGAACTTCATGTTACACGCGCTGCTTTTATCGGAAACATCAGCAAACAACAACGAAAATTACACTCAAAATGTTTGTCTTCCACATTATCTTTCCCTTATTCTTTCCCAACCCCGAAGGTAAAGTCAGCAATAATCAGCCCATGAACGAAAACGGTGTCTCCGCGTCCACCGTCCCGTCCTCGGGTGTGTCGGTGATCGTAACCCAAGTGTCTAGCGAGTTGATTGACGACGAAGAACCTCCGCAGGTTGCGGAAGACATGTTGGTCGATCTTACGTACGGTGATGGTGACGGTGATGGTGAAGACGAAAACCTGCTGCTACACGATTCTAACAGCGAATGCACTGATATTCGGGCCACCGGCACTGGTACTACTTCGGGTGATGGTGGTGGTGATGGCTCTGTACTTGTTCAAATCGATGCGGACCGGGCCGAAGGCAGTTCGGAAATTAGTATGTAGGAAGTATACTACCCACCTATATTCTGCCACTATTTGCTACTCGTGTCCGACGCTTTCTCTACTCTGTCTACCTGTACTATTTGAACTTCTTCTAGCACTACTTCTAAATGTCATCTCTATGCCCTTTCTCTCTATCTTTTCACTGTTCCATTGTGTTGTTCGCGCTCCAGTCCGGTTAGACGTCAAGTTTCAATGGTTTTCTGTACATTCTATATTCCTCCCGTAGCAATTATGCTTCCTTTCTTTACGATTTCTTTAAGGCTCCGGACTAACATCCCTCATTCTTTTGTTAATTTTGTTTTTGTTTTGTTGCTCGTTTGTCACGTTATATGATTATCAAATCGTTTATCCACTATACTTTCAACCGTAATAATGGTGGATTGTGTACAACAGAAAATCTGTCTTTTCCTCCTTCCTCTGTTCCTTGTCATAATACTACGCTGTCCTGTATATTCTAACGATGCATCACGATCTTTGTTGTAACTTCCTAGATAAAAAAATGTTGTTGCTGTCCTCATTGAACGTTTCTTGTTTCGAAATGTACCGAAATGAATCGTTCTTAATGACTATACAATTTCTACTTTAAAATGTTGCATGAATTTTACATTAGGTATTTGTAGTACATATTCCTAATTATGTAGTTAAAATCAATCGAAAAAGTAGAATAGATAACTACTTGACAACAATAGGACACGTATTGCGAACATCGTATGCTCTGAAATAAAAGATACTAGATCTTAAATAAAATTTAACAAAGCATGAAAAGATATTCTAACTAGCATGTGTTCGATGCGAACATTCACCCGAAGAGTTGAACAACATGGCCTACTATATGCTGCATATACGTCACTACAGCTTCTGGTTCGAATTCTAGTTAATGATACTGCAATATTAATTATTTTGGCGTTCTTTTCGTCAGCTGATCCAACCGTGAAAATATAGTAGAAACGCCGCATCATTTATGGAGTTATTATAAAATGGTTTCCTATATGAAATTACAGAAAACTACCTTGTTCAGACCAACGATCAGCTGACAGGTATGGAGCCAAGTGAGCCTCCACTGGAAGTTCCGTTAAACAATGGGTCCACCCGTACGGAAACGAATACCATCGTTGACGAGTCAGACGATGGGTGAGTATTATTTCGTTTACCAGTTGAAATTAATACTTACGAAAGCGTGTATTACTAACGTTCACACAGAACCGTCCGCACTACTGTCATCACCACAACGACAACGCTGAGCACAACCGCAGACGAGATACCAGAAGACCTGGAAGAGCAACTACTGAAGCAATTGCGGGACCAGCAACTCCTGCAAGAACAGCAACAGCAGCTACAGCAGCAGCAACAACAGCCAAACGCACAGGATGGCAACCAAACGGTGATCATAACGACTACCACCGCAGAAGAAGACCCTGAAACTGGTGTCGAAACGACGTCCACCTCCACGACGCGAACTACAACAACGACTAAAACGATCACACTCACGCCAGACGGTGATTTCCCAGAAGACGAACTACTGCAGAAGATCACCACGACCACGACACACACCTCTCAGCAGAACGTGCCGGAGATGGTTAAGGAGACTACCGTCACCGTGACGGAGATGGTCGACGGACGAACACTAGACGGTGCTGCTAAGGCTCTCAACAACATTGTGGACGATTTCATGAACCAGGAGCGTAAGAATTAGGTGATCCCGATCACTCCAACCATCGTAACTCGAAGAAAGTAAAAGCTCCGTTTAAAGCTTCCCAAATCGTACTCTTTTTCTGTGCCTGCTTTTTACGTTTGGACCGCATGGGGGAAAAATACAACAACGAAATGCTTGCTGGAAAAATGTTTCCCCGGGAGACACTTTCAACTCTCTCTACAAGAAACACGAGTTGTAAAATCGCAATCATATTTAATACCATGCTGGTCTTGCAATGCTTTTAGCTGCGCTCTCGATATGTCTGGTGTTCTATTCGCTTGTAGCACAGTAGGGATGTGCTCAACGAAAGAAGTAAAGTCACATTTACCGTGCGCTATTCGAAACACACTTTACTATTCCTTTACGAATCGATAACGCGCAAGTTTGCACCGATATTAGACCGCATAAAATGGATCTAGGATGAAGTTAAGCTAAGACAACAAATCCATGGAATTAAGCTTAATTAACGTACAAAACATTGAAAACACACAAAACAATTGTCATGCAATATAAATGAGTGTGTACACTTTTGAAACGTAGTAAAATGCGCTACAAAACTTCTAGTTAGTTGTGCACACAAAGATTTAGAACAAACAAAACAACACACACTCACACTCAAAACTGTTCGAACGGAATATTCATATACATATTTATCTATTTAACATTATAAAGCGTACCAATTTCCTCACGTGCAAATGCGGAACGGCGAAGAAAAAGAAAAGCAAACACATTAGTTCACACATTGTTCAAGATATGATTAGTCAAAACGCTTGGTGCAGAAACACAACACTAGAATCACGTACTAGCTAAGATCTATTTGAGATCGAGTTATCACAAGATTAGGCGGATCTAGCTGGTGCGACCGCCCTCCATCCCATGCGCAGGCATTTAAGACGAGCGAATCAAATGTTTGAGCAATCAAAAAAGAAAATCGTCACCGCAAAAGCTTATTACTGCATTGATCGCGATACATTAGTTGGCATGGCAAATGCAAAACGCAACATGGCTATCATGCGCTTCTCATGGCTTCATCGAGATGTGCATCGAAGATTGACGGCGAGACAGAAAAAAGTAAATGTTTGTTGCTGCATCATTGTTTTGATTTAGCTATTCGGACGAAAACTTATCTCAGTGTAGTACGTGTGTAAAGGTGTGTTGAGAAATGATATCTTCTTCGTTCAGAATGTTTCTTTCTTTAATTTCATTTTTTATATTTATTCTCGTGCGTGTTTCGCCCAAGTGAGTTGAATGTAGTCACCTAATGTTTGGCAATTTTAGTGTTTGATTTTTTAATACTACTGCTATCGTACACATTACGCGTATACCAGTGATTTCAAATAGACAAAAAAGGGCTACGCGTATTTTTTTTTCTTATATTTTTTGTTTCGTTTTGTGTTGTAATGAAGTACCGAGTAAGATTAATGTTGCGTTGTTTTTTTTGTAATTGATCGCTGTCGTTACCGTTTTCCCTTGGCAAACACCCGTTTGCTTTATTATATGAACGTACGCAGTGGCGTTTTGTGTTTCCTTATTGTATTTTTCTTATTTCTATCAACCACGATCGAGGGCAGCTAGAAGCGCGTGTTTTATGATTACGAATAATGTGAGTAACGATTAGGTTTAAATGTAACGATGCTATTTATGAATGTGCTGCAAAAATACTACACCGAACTGTATCTTCGAACGGAGCATTGTACACAGAGAGTAGGGCCAAATACGAACGTTTCGGAATGACACATGCAGGTGCACTGTTTGAGGTAGTGTAATTTTCGAACGAGCGCTGGAAGTATTGTAAAGATGATTCAGCATAGCGCAGAACAAACAAACAATATCTAAACACTCGATAAGGTGATGTAAGAGTGCGATACTATATTTTTGAATTGTGTATAGAGTTTATTTACAAGCTGTTGCAGTACATGCGAAGGCACCTTATAGTCAAACGAAAATAAGCTTAACTAAATAAAACAAACACTGCACTTGATTGATCGTGTGTGTTGTGTGCTACTCCATTTGCCAGCAGCCTCCTCTCTATGCATTTCATGCAACAATAAGTACCCAATGCGTATCAAAAACCAAGTACACGGCGACAGCGTAATGCGCGAGATTCTCGTCATCATCCGCATACACCAGTCAAACAAAAATACGAAACAAGTACACAAAACAAAATAACCTTGTGACCTAAACGCGAAATCATCCATAATTAAATATATTCGAATGATCACAACTTTAGTGCGTGTGTCACATAATCATACAACTGAATCCGAAATATTCAAACAGGCATCGATAAAGTTATCCATCGATCGATTATCGACAAAATACAATGGTAATCCGATTACCATTTTTTCAAGAGTACAGGTAAGTTGGAATCAAAATTAGTCTTTGTTAATTCGCTAAAGAGAGCAGAATCGAAAATGGTAAAAGGTGATATTCATTTACTTGTAATAAGTATTCCTCATGCATTTAATTTATACTTCATACTCCTTTCAAGTTACATTAGGAGAACTTAGTTAATATTTCGTTTTTAGTACAAAGTTCAAGTACATAGAGACGTTAAGACACAAATTATGCACATGAATCATAAAAAAATGCAGCAAATTAAAATTTACTAGCTAAGTACAATAGGACATAGTATTGTTTTTCAACGGTCTCACGTGTATTTTGAATCCAAGTTTTCAACCCACTGTCATAAATGGACGCAGCAAACACCTGTCCCCAAGGTATATTGAGTCGAGCTATGCGGCACTGTGTTGTTTGGTTGGCATTATTTGTTGTGATTGCGTTTTGTTGTGAATTCGTACGCAAAAAACGATCAAAGTACATCCCGGTTTTTCATACCCGCTTTTTCGATGTTTACCATCAGCAATTACGACTATGAATGCACGAAAAAGTGTCGTCTAGTGCGCCACGGAAATGCAATCACAGCCGCCCTGACGAAACGGGCCGTATCCGACGAGCTACTGGCGGCTTACATCGCCAAAACCTGCTGCAACTTTGCCCACGTTCTCGACGAGTATGGACGGTCGGCGCTTCATATGGCTGCATCGGTTGGTCGTTCAGCAATCGTGGAATGGTTAATCAATCATGTAAGTTTTTGGCCTTTGTTTAACTCAGAGAATCGATGTTTTATGCGCTTGCTTCCCGAATCCCATTCCAGGGTGCCAGTTTGTCACAGAAGGATCACGAATCCGGCCACACCGCTTTGCATCGGGCCATGTACTATGGGTGTGTTGGAGCGGCCGTCGTGCTTGTTAGGCACGGTGCTGCCCTAGATGCACCAGACGAAGACTTTGTTAATCCGATGCAGTTGTGCAGTAACGTTTCCGAACAACGGTCTCCGGCGACTCGCTATGCTCTCGGGTCAGAGCTGATGATCTGGGGTCAGAACAAAAACTACAACCTCGGTATCGGCAACGCTCAAGACAAGGGTAACCCTGAGAGTATGGAGTTTTTCCGAAAAACAAAAACCACCATCCGGAAGCTAGAAATCAGCTCATACCACAGCGTGTTCCTTACGCACAAATTGAGTGAAGTGTATGTTGCCGGTCACGGCGTTGGTGGACGGTTGGGACTCGGCCTAGAAGACACCATTGCCTATCCCATGAAGGCTCCGGTTCCACTGAAGGAGGAGGAACGGCCGGTGGACGTAGCAGCGGCGAAGAATCATACGATTGTCCTCACAGATCAAAACCATGTAGGCGAATAGAAAGAATCGTTAAAACACGATCTGCGATGTATCGTCAGAAAACGTTTGAAGAGAGTCAATTCCCTTTCCCGCATTGCAGATTTACACCTGCGGAGAGAACAAACACTGCCAGCTGGGAATCAAGCCGCCACCAGCGAATACGCTTACATTCAAGGAAATCACGGGTCACTCAGCACTATCGTAAGTCTCCGGGATACCGTGTAATTGTCGGAGGAGGTTCCTATCGCTCCTTATCGCATGTATTCTTGCAGAAATAGGAAAATCAATCGTGTCATAGCGAGAGACTACCATTCTATCGCCGTCCTGGACGCGGACATTTACGTATGGGGCCTGAACGGTGGCCAATTTGGATTGAAGCGTGATTCGCGTAGCGACTTGATAGTGCTCCCAAAACCGATCCCGCTCATACCGGAGGGTGCAATGCTTTATGATGATGGCAATGCGGTGAAGCGCGATACTACCATCAAACTGGTGGAGTCAAGCAATGCAGCTATCGTTGTGTATACTGTGAAAAAATTTCTGCACATCTTCAACGGCTTCAAAGTAAAAACGTACAAGAAACCGCTGTAAGTATGATAATGAACAATTGGTTAATTTTATTTTAGTTCAAAAACTATTTAATTAGAAGCGCTATGCTGGAAGAACTGCATAGATGAACAACCGTATTTTTTTTAAGATTGTGGATAGTCTAAGAATGCTATCTTGTTTTAGTAGAATGTAGAATTCCGTCCTCATCATTGCGGGGTCAAAAGTGTGATTCCATCCTATTGAGAAAGTGTCCATACAAATTACAAATTTACAATTTTTTTTATCTACAAATTTAAAATGATTAGAAAAGATCTCTAAGAAACGAAGGATATTTGAATTTCCGATCAAATGCATTTAAAACATCACATCTCATTTTTATCGATCGGTTCTAAAATCCAGTAAAACCGTTAACTAAATACCAAAACAAATGTTCTTTCTTGTAGAATGGAAGAAATAGAATGCCTCTCGGTGATGGGTGGAGAGCTCCAAACCGAGCAGGACGACGTGGTCAAACGTGCCGGCGATTTACGTGTGCTTGTGTTTACGGCATCGCGCAACATCTACATTTGGTACGATGACTGCCAACAGTTCATACGATGCGTCTTTGCACAGTCGCGTAACCTGGAGGTGGAAAAGATCCGATGGTGTTCACCGAACAAAACTCTCGTGCTGCTTCTGGGCAATCTCTACGAGGGCATCATCACCAACAAGTTGCCGCATGCGGCAGAGCCACAGTTTCGTGATTTCAAAGAAACGTACACTCGCAAGGAGCTGTGCGAAACGCTGCAAAGCCAGATCGAACTGCGACGTGTAAGGAATCTGTGCAACGTGGTCGATTTTGCATGCGATACCGACGGTGAGAATTATGCCGCTCTGGTGGAAAACACGCGCCGATGCTTCGGTGTGCCGGAGTTGGTAGAATCGAATTACGATTACGGTACCCTGCTGCAAGAAGCATCAGAAATGGATGGTGTACACGATGTCGTACTGTACGTCGAGGGAGAGCCGTTCGCAAGCCATCGATTCATTTTGTACCATCGGTCGGATACGTTGCGGCAACTACTTCAGCAACATCCCACACAGCGAGACTTCGAGCTTAAAGAGTATGGATTCGCGAACGTGACGGCAGGAGCGTTCCGATTGGTCATGCGCTATATCTACACGAACCAGGTTGTAGCGCAAGCGGACGTCGAGCGCATGATACGGAAACCCGCCACAGCACAATCCGGTGGGGGTGTTCAACCTAACGAATTGAGTGCAATGTGTAGAAAATTGAAACAACAGTTCGACTTACTGCAACTATCCGCACTATCACTATCGGTTAAGAGGTAAGTGTGAATATTCCTTTTTGTTTTATTTTATATAATCAAAATACCACAGATGGGCCGTATTGACGTTTTGAGTAAATTTGTGAGTTATTATTTCTAACATATATTAGTCATAGCGCAGCAGCTTCTACCAAAGATTAAATCTACACAGTATGGAAAGTAATATTTTATATATTTCAATCATCATTTCAATTTGTTTGAATAGATTTTTTTATTTTAAACACACCTATCGACATTGAAATTATATAATTCTCACGTTATAGTGCTCTAATTATTTATCGCAACGATTCAATGGTTTGTATCATTTACAGCCTGCTGCATGATCCACCGATCGAGCCGTTTCCAACCATGCGCTACGACTCCTACCAGGAATTATACGATCTCACGATTGAGCTGCAAGACGATAAAAAGATGCGGGCACACAAGTGTGTCCTGGTCGCACGACTCGACTACTTCAACATGATGTTTGCACACAGCTGGACGGAGAAGCGTAAAACAGCCGATTTGAAAACGGTGCCACGCGAATATATGGACGTGATCGTGCCCTTCCTGTACGATAACGATTACGGGCGCGTTCGAAGGCAGCGGTACTCGGAAAACTTCCTGCTCAGTATGATCATCATCTGTGATCAATTTTTAATCGAGGAGTTGAAAACCATCTTTGAGACAATTGTCGGCCAGCGGGTACACCTGCGGAACGTTTGCGAAATGCTGGACTTTGCGTACCAGTATAACTGCGAGCTGCTGAAGAACATGTGCATGCAATACGTTAGTGTTAACTTTGCCCGGTTGCTCGAGTATCGCCTGCTGGAAGGCCTGGATCCGATCATGCTGGCACAGATCGATCAGCATTATAAAGATTTTTTCCGTCTCGCGGACTATCGTACCATTACTCCCTTCGCCGATGCCGTCGGTGACGAGGAGCTGGGGCAGTTTGTTAGCGATTTTCGTATCGATCTCGAGGCAAAGCCGTCGATGACCACACCAGATCGTCCCGGAAAGCTTACGCCAAAAGGTAAGCCTGTGAACACGCCGACACTTTCCAAGTTGCAGCGTGAGAAAAGAAACTACGAAAAGGAAGCCATGGCCTACCTGGAAAGGCTGGTGCTGGAAGAGGCGGCCGCAGTAAAAGAACGAAAGATCTCCGCCAGCAAGACTGCAGCTATGGCCGTATCCCCAATCGGAAAGGAGCTAAAAACACCGGAACGATTCACAGTGGACGAACTGAATGATTCCACCATCACCAACAAATCCTGGCAAACGATAACGGCCGATGCCAAGCGTAAAGCGGCACTCGTCGCAGCCGTACGTGCCAACGAGCTCATGAAAGAGGAAGCAAAGCTACCGGTGAACGAAAATTTCTCTAACCTTCGGACGGTGCTGGAGCGTAGTCCTACCTCACCACAACTACAACCGCTCCGATCACCCGACGAAGGGTACGAATCGGCCAGCAATGTATCACGTGGTGCCGCTACCGTCAATCTGTGTGACATAGCCATGCAGGACGGACGGCTGTCACAGAAGCAACGTAAACGCTTAAATTCAGAAAAGTCCAAATTAGCGAAATCGATAAGCCAAGAAGAGGCAGCCATCCCGGCACCAGTGGTACCGGTAAATCCGTGGAAAAATGTGCCCGCCGTTGAACCAGTATCCCCCGGTGGTCCTACAACACCGGATACAACTGCGCCAAACGGTCGCAGTAAACAACGCCAGAGCAGCACTAACGAACATCCCGATGTCGACGCAGGAATCGCTCCGACGGACAACGATCCGAACAGTATGATCGTTATCATGAAGCAACAGCAAAGGCAGCGACTTCTCAGCACCCGCACCAGCACCGTTGGAACGGAGGGAAAAGATTTCGTCAAGATTCTAGCCGACGAACGGCGGCAGAAACGTTACTACGAAAAGATTAAATCCAAGTCGCTGGTGCAGACGCAGATCGAAGAGCGGGCGATCGAGGAGTTACGTGCATTCTACAACGTGGATCAGGTGTTCGATGAAAGCATTACGATCGAACGCTGCCAGCCGCCGCTACTAGAAAACGGACCCAATTTTGCGGTTTGGCAGTATCAGTAGGGTATTGTCCGAAAGCACAGATAGACGAAATTTAATTACAGTCATGATAAGTCGTGAACTCATCAAAGTGTACAGATTCAGAAATCCAAAGTGTAATGTTTTTACATTGTATTTTATGTTTATTTTTTTGAAAGAATATATTGCATTGATTGGCAGAACGGGACGTTATTATGTATTGAATTTGACACATTGAGATATTTATCGCCATCGTCAGATGTAATTTTGTTGTGGTTTTCAATAGTGTTGCAACGTTTTTTTCCCCAATGAGCTCTAACGACGAAATTTAGTCGATGGAACGCTTCAAAAGGTAATGCAGTGGCCACTCCATAAAATTTATTTTACTGCAAACCTAAAAAAACAGATCGTTTAGAATGACAATTATAAATAATTACTCAAGAAGATTCAGAACTATCGAAAACTAGATACGAACACATCAACTGATGGCACTCATGAGAACAAGCATCGTATCCACCGAAACTGTACACCGATGTGCCCAACAAATGCTCCTATCCACAATATAATTTCTCATGTGTTGTATATCAAACTGTATTTGGCCGTACAAAACCTGTACGGGTGAAATTAACTTACTTTCTCAGTGAACCTTCAAATAGTATAGCTTTGTAAGATCTGAATCAGTGTCTATATCACAGTCCGCTCGAATGTTTTATATACCGATAGACAAACTCCTCCCAATCGTTTTCAAAATGAAAATGCTGAGATTTTTTCACGATAACGTTAACTGAGTTTACGTTAACACGTTGAGAACTGGTCACAGTACCTGCTAAGGTGATATACAGTGTGCCGTTGCTTCAATCGATGTTCCTTAGACTGTTTCTTCTAGAACGGCCTATTCCTTACATGCTTTTATAACGCGAAACGACGTACCTTTTTCTTTCCAGATGCTACAGCAGAGAATAGGAAAACAACAACGATTTTAACAAATCCACCTTTGTTTTTTGTTTGTTTTTTTTTTGTCCGTTGTTTTTATTTTTGAAATCAAAATTTTATATGCGTTTTCTGCACCGTCTCCTTGCACACACTCCAAATTCTCCACCGTTGGTTTTTGTTGTTGATGTGTTGTTGTTTCGTGGTTTGGATTTACTTATTTTGTGTGTTTTGCGTTTCTAGTTTGCTAACCTTTTCACTGCTTTTTTCACTCTCTTTGTCTTCTCTTCAGTGTAGCTTTGTGTGTGAGCGTTTTCGCTTAACAGATAGTACCTCATGAGAGAAATGGAGACAACGATAGAGAAAGAGGAAAGCGACAAGGAAAGGAAGAGAAAGTTTCATTTCGCTAACATTGTGATGGACTACGATCCATCACAATACTTGCTTACTGCTAATTTCTCTATCTTTTTCCCTGTGATTCCCTTCAAAGTTGTCTCCTTCGTTGGTGTATGCGCAACGATATTAATGCGCTATACACACATTCCCTTTTAGTTTTTGCTGATGGCGCGATCATCCTGCCTCGCCAGTGGTGAATTCTAGCTAACATCCTTTGCTCTGCTGCTACTTTTCTTATTCGCCCTTTGTTTCTGCTCTATAAATGATTGGCTGTGTTCTTGTTTATGCGTTTTTCAACGTTGTGCTTGTTCCGTTTCGCGTGCATGTATGTCGCATTGCATTTTTTTCATTTGTATGTTGCTTTACTGTGTAGCCTTCTTCCGCTTTCGTTACAATCTTATTTGCATCACATCTTCAATGGTTTGTCACTTCATCCATCGCAAGGCTACAAGCTAGCTGCGCACGTTCACACAGGACAGACATTCACACTCACTCACGCGCGTACAGCAGATGGATACTGACACGGATTCACACGGATTAATACATCAATACACAGACACCAGCAGCAAACATACCAACAATGTTCTCTATAAATAATTGAAGCAGCTTCATAATTGCGGGGAAAATCCATTCTCTAAATGATGCGTGTTTTTGTCGTTATTACTTTCGATGCGAGCCAACCAGCTCAAAAGGATACTTTTTTTCTAGGGAAGATAGGAATGAAGACTGCGATCGGATTCGGGATATGCGTATTTGCACAGATGTTAAAGCCGAATTCGTGCAAGCACTAGTAGCAATTATGTTAGTACAAAAAACCGATGCACATGCACAAACACATACTGAAGCTATCGCGGTAAGCACCGTGTGCGGTCGTGAACGACAATGGAGATGGAGGCGGAAACACGCAGGAAAAAGGAATTTACAAAACCAAATTTAAAACATTCGCGTGCATAGTTTAAGAAATATATCATAGAGTTTATCGTACTCGCTGCTGAAAGGTGAACACATGTTCGTGTAAATAATATGTGACGAAATGGACGAAAAGCGCCTTCGCATTGCTTAAGTTTATGTTATGTAGAAGAATTTGTTCCTCCTAACCACTGTTAGTTCTTCCCCTGTCACACTCGAACACCGCAAAACCAAAAATGCACATAACATTAGTACAAAACCAAAGACATTTTGAAAACATGAACTTTTCGCAAAAAGCTGCAGCCTTTTTTCATCGACTCGGAGAGAAAATTTGCGATCACCGGCATATACAACTCTCCTCGTCCTCGTTTGAACAATGAGCATCTGACGCTCACAAAAAGTCGCACCAGTTTTTCCTTCTCCCATTCTCTTTCAATAAATTTTAAGCAAAGCACTTTATCAGCGTGACGATACTTTTACACCATTACTTCTCTTCTCGCAGGTGGTTAGGTGTTTTGGTTTCCCAAACCCCGTTGCCTCGCTATCCTTACAATACTTTATCCCCACTGCTCTCCTGGCGATCATGCACTTCTACTATTTTTAGCCCTCACAAAAGCGTAAAGAAACTTGTAAATATATGTATTTTTAATATATGGGTGTACTTAATATCTGTATAATAAACTAGCACTCTCGTACATTCTCTCTCTCTCTTTCTCTCTCTCTCTCTCTCTCTTTCTCTCTTCCCCGGTCTAAGTCCTTTGCAGTTCTTTGCTCTACCCCGCTCCGCTCCTTTTTGCTTTCCAGCTAAACTCATTCTACGAAGTCGAAAGTGTGTGAAAAACAGATCTCAAGAATTATTCAGATCGTCATTACTCTTTCAACGTGCTTTTTCCATTTTAGTACGCAATTTTATTAGAATAAATGTATAAATAGCGGCACAGAGGCGATATATGTGTATAATGCATTTTGCGTTAGATCCCGTTGCATAGTAGCATAATGCTCTTGTCGTACACTCATTTTATAGTTTGCGTCTCGGAGCAAGCGACGCACATCAAAGTAACACGCGCTACCAGGACATATGTGTGTGTTGCTTTAATGCGTTTGATTCCGCGGCACCTCGTAAAGTAAACTTTCGTTCTTTTATGTAGTTTATCTTTTGTTTCCACAGCAGCAATCGCCGTCAATATCATGTTGGTTAGCGCATCCAACATTTGGGGATGCTCTTTCCATGCTCTTTGTAAATGAAGCATTCACTCCCCCAAACAACCTGCGGTTCTATTCAAAGCAGTACCATTTCGGTGTACGTGGAAGTTAAAGTGCAGTTTATTCAATTCCGTCCATCTCTTGCTCTTTCTCCAAGTATGTCTTAGCAGCAGCAGATCTTTTTGGGCCATTCGATAACAAAAAAAAACTTCACTGATTTTTCAGCTCCCAACGAAGCCGAGGAGCGTGTTAAACCACTCTCATACTGGGCAAGCTATTCAGCCTGTTTTGTGTTAGAAATAAATATTTTGCGCACGGTTCGCGAGTAGCACACGTACCCGCAGAAAGCTAATCGCAACTTCATTGCCCTATACACGTTTGATCTTGTATAGATGCGCATATACACGTAGTTATATACGTTTTTGTTTCTGCTGCTATTTTTATGTAGTGAGAAAATGAATTGGGTATTGAGAGTGGGTAAATACTTGTGTGTCATTTAGTGTTGTGTTTATTTAGCTTCTTGCTGTTTTTGTGTATTTTTTGCACTAGAGTTCTACTTCCTGTTAATATCGCTTTATGATTTTCCATCTTTAATCCGCTTACCACACGAGAGAGCTTGTTTTCGTGAGATGCGCTCAGCGAAGACATATTTAAACGAGCCTCAAACATGCTTTTTATTACTTTATCATCTCAAATCGTTTCCATAAGTTCTGTTACCAGATCATACTAATTTGTTTTTCGTTTCCATTACCGTTTGCAGTACACGTACGAGCCACACATGTTTCCATTACTTATACGAGCGTTTTATGAACGAATCGACACATAAGAACCCATGTACGTCCGGGACTGGATTTATTCCTTTTTTATTTGCGATGTTCACGATCGATTTTTCATTTTTTGATTCCGGCACACTCATTTATGATTAAGAGTTGAGTTTCACAACGTAGCTACTACAAGGTTCCTTTATAGAACACGCCCGCTCGTATGCTCGTTTGCCGTGTGCGTGGCGAAATTAGACAATTATAAAAATAAACAACATTGTGGTCTTGATTTTGGAGCAATCTCATATTCCGAGACATCGCAGATCTGCTACAAGTTGATGTTCGATATCTAACTATCTACCTGCTTCCAATGCGCCATATGTTAGTAGGTATTTTTGTGTGTTATTGTTTTTTCATATATATACTATTTGTTAGAGATAATGTTTCTGATTTTGTTTAGTTGGTTCTTGAGTCGTGCTAATGCTCGTTTTTTCTCATAGATAGAGTTCCCTATGGTGTTTCCACCAAAGTGACTGCTTGAGTGTAACCGCATGATGTTAGGTGTCTTTTTTTTATTTAATTTAGTGCGTTTACGTTGCATCAATCGAATTTGGTACATTCTACTATAGCACAATCGCAGAAACGAGGAAAAAACTACCACGGATGGGTTAAGAAATTAAAACAATCTTGCAATACGGGGATAAACATTTCGCAACGGTATGGCATGGCGGCTACTTCTGAAGCGTTAGCTCCGTACACGTGCATCATGCAAACGCCTCCTCTAGTCGTCTACACCACGCACGTCCGTTTCGCATTATATTTTCTATGCCGCTTGCAATCATTTTATGAAGCTACTGCTGTCTGCACTTAGCCGGAAGAAGCCGTGACGTCGGACTTCTGAGCCAGGGCTGCCTTGTTCTGACGAACCAGCTCAGCACGTCGTTCCTGAAACGGAAAAACAAAACAATGATGCAATCAAAATGTAATTCAATGTGAGGGTGAACGAAATATTCAAAGAATTCATGTGTTATGAGATCGTTCCTGTGCAAACTTTTAAATTGTGTTTACAATGCTGCAAAAAATCGACTAAAACTCTTTTTATAATCCACGCACAATCCGGATAAACGCTATAAAGCTAACAGTAACGAAAAATGGTTATGGCAGAGTGAAACAATGAGCATATGCTTTTCAGATTTTAAAGACTTCCATTGTGTTACACAATATCTTATGGGCTAAAACAGGTTTGCAGCTAGCTAATATCATCTTTTAACTTTTCAAAAAGTGAAAAATTTTCATACTTTTGTTATTTTATCAACTCATACTTTTTAACAGCGTGAGTATATAAAGTTATTGTACAATACTTTGCAAAGTTACTTTTGTTGTTCCGGTTCTACTTTTAATAAAAGCCAAATTAGTTATTGTTGTTGAAAACCCAATATGTAAAAAATAATACTCTATAGTTTCTATAGTAATATTTAATCAAAGTTATCTTTTTAATGAAGGTCAACTATGTTAAGAAACAGAAAACATAGAAAATCCATAAGCAGTAAGATCACACACATACAATAAAGTATGATCATTGTGCAGCAAAAAAATGAAAGTATGCTCACACTTTAAATCGCACAAAACCAATAGCTTAGCTCAACATGATCAAACGATGGGATGATAAATAATGAAAACGACAATCACAATCAGGATGATCTATTTTTTCACAAACAAAACAAATGCCATAGCCTCTTCAGAATGAATGTCGATGTACTTAAAAGAACATTGTAATTAAAAATGGTTCCGGCGATTCTATCGTATTCCTTAATTATTTTGGGATTATTTTGACGATTTGTTTCCCTTGTTTTAATCAATTTACTTTACCGTCGAAGAGCAGCCAAGCTGAGGAATTTGGGTTCAAATAAACAAACAAACTAATGCACATATACAGAAAAGGAAAAACATATAAACCCACCAAAGCTAAAACAATTATAAACATTAAAAGTAAGAGTAATCACAAATGATGCGCGTATGCGAGACCGTATGCCGTAAAGCAGAGAGAGCGAGAGAAAGTTTTTAAAACTAAAAGAAACCTACGTGCTTGCGAATGTTTTCCAATTTCTTCTGGAGCTCCTTTTCGCGGTTTTGTTCGGCGGTGGACAGCTTGTTTTCGATGATACTCATCTTTTCGGTGGTCTTTAGTGCTTCAATCTGGTCGATGGTGGCGCGTACTTCGTTCAACTTGTCGGTGTTCTGTGGGTGTGTGCGTGCGCAGTGTGTGACGGACGAGTAGTGAGAGATGTGACATAGGGAAGGAGAGATAGATTGTATGTAAGTGTGGATGATAGAGAGAACGAAGAACGAGAATTGATGAGTGTGATGAAAAATGGCAAAACATTATTTAAACGCAACGCATCAATCCCGGATTATCCATCCAATAGCGATAAAAACACAATGGAAGAGCGAATAAAAGAAGAAGTTCGTTGGATTAATTACATCCAAGCGAGACGGCACGGAATGAAAGAAGGAAGTGTGTCCGTATTGATTATTGCCCGAAAATCATCGGAACATCCCCCGTCACACCCGCGACGTTCGTTGATGTTTGCACAAAGGGATCAATTTAATTATGGTGCACCAAAATAGAAACGTGACCCAATGGAATGTGTCCCCGAACCAAAGAAATACAGCGGATACGCGGTATCAAGGGGAACACCGTATTTCGTGGTTGCCGATGCGTGATGAGATGATGATGTTGGGGCCCAAGAACAAATGGTAGTGCAAATAAACCCAACACATCCAGATTCCAGCGTGAAAAACGAGACATTCACACACCGATTGGGACAACATACAACAATTGATCACAACAACAGTAAACACGCACACCACACATACAAATAGGTGGATATTCAGAGGAGCAACGGGAAAGATTTAGCGAACAAAAAGTGAAACATAAACACGAACGGATGACACGTTCACAGGCATGTTGTGCAGCGAAAAGTGGACGATTCGCACCAACCATCCGAATAAATATTAATTTATCCGACGAACCACCAGAAAGAATGAATCGCAATCGTGTTCCATTCATTAAGTCCGGTGATAATGTTACCAACACCGTGTAGCATCATCATACAAAATTGATACCCAATAATGAGGACGATGATATTGTTGATTCGATGATGATTAATGTTCGTGTGAAGGTGATATGGTACATGTCCGAGGCCGGAATCGTGATTTGTTTTCAACAAGTACATCAGTGCATTGGATCGTGTATCAATGCATTGTTATATATGTGTGTGTGTTTGTGTCGTCATCGTGGAAGTAAGAAGCGATGAATGTGGTGAAGATGATACGTGTAAGTGAAAGAAAAACGAAAACAAAAACAAGACAATCGTAAATTAAATGAAAGAAAGTTTACAAACATCCACACAGTGCACAAAATAGAGAAAAACCAAAACTCAACGTAGACAAACCAACCAACCATGTGTAAGAAATGCTACAAAGGCAAGAACAAGGGTGCGGAAAATCAAATTTGATTGCGCGTATTCAGAAACGCAATACATATTGTACTTTAAAAACACCCAGCTTTTGTTTGATTGATTTGTAAGGAAATGTAAACTAAACAAAATCGAAACATTTCGGTTTCCTTCACAACCGCGGCAAAGTACGATACGTACGTGTTCCTTTAGCCGATCCAGAATTTTCTTGATATTATCGTCACGAAGCGTGGCAGCATTTCGCAGCTTGTCTTCGAGATGCTTCTGCAGCTCCTCGACCTTCTGCTGCTCCAGACTCTGTCGTGTCTTTTCGATATCAGCCGCATGCATCTATAATTGACACACATTAATAAAAGCGTTAACGTGATTGCAACAATCTTAACAAGCGATCTGTACTGATCGATCATCTCGTCTTCGTGGTTGTGCAAACGATAATAGTATAAACACGTGCACCCCGGGAACGCACCGTACCTTTAGTTTTTCCTTAATTTCCGATAGCTGTTGTTCTCGCTTTTCCTCATACTGTTCCATCTTGGTGTGCAGCACCTCCTTGGCGTGTGTCTTAAACTCCTTGTCGAGCTCGTCCTTCTTGCGGGACGCCTCCTCGATCTTGGCCATCTTGGCCGACCAGTCCGCCATCTTCTTTGCCTCCAACGACAGCCGACGCTCTTCCGCCGCCTTCAGCTTTTCCTCGATCTCCTCGGCAGACACGTTCTTTCCCTGGGTCGGTGGCAGCTTCGGCAACGCAACGTTACCGGCCGGTTCCGCCAGGATCACCTCGTAGCACAGCCCTCCCTTAGACTTTTCCTGGCAGCGGATTTCGGTAGCTGCAATGAAGCAATACGAGAAAAGTGGCATGTCCGTTAAATCGCGCAGTGATGATAATATTGGATTAAGCAACGATATTCCCGTTTGTAGTATGACTGCCATGCCTGCGCCAAACGACAATATATCGAGCGCACTTATGTTCGTTTCTCGTTATTGTATTAACAAAATAATTTTAAAATCCGCCGAAGTTATTCCACCCCACGAGTTTGTTGCCATAAAGTAATTTTATTTTCATTTCCAATGCTTACATCTAACCCTTGCAAAGCAAAGTCAGCATTTTAACGTCAGCATTCTTACACTTAAGCGGAAACATATGTACTTTATAATTTCGTTATATTCCCTCTGCAAAACCGACCTGAATCATATGCAAAACCTTCCAGCAGGGCGCGCTGGGTACTAATCCTTAACATGAGAATAAGAATTACGCATAAGACTACCAAACCAAAGACCAAGGAATAACGTAAATTCAGAAGGTTAGTTGGTTTTTATTGTACACTTTGTGGTTTTCGCTTATGGAAATCCAACCCATAACCATAAAAAACAAGTTGCTTCTTTAACGTGTTTCAAGATAAAATGAATCCTGTCTCGCCCCGAACTCTGTCCCCTACCATGCTCTTTCCTTTAAAAATCAACGTTGATAAGCAAATTCGTTTTACTGGATCATTTTTCGGTGTCAATGAAATCCTTCAAATGATGAAAAACCGCCGTAGCAAAAACCCTCCGCAAAACGAAAAAACCATCACAAAGCTCATGTCTGCCCGACTGAAATTTGATACCTCACCCCTGGTGCCAATTTCGGCCGGTGAGACAAGTCATTTTGTGGCTAGCTTCTCTTATTTCTATGTCGAATACGGAAATACCGGTGAGAATGATGCGCACGGCTATAAATGCATCAGAAATTGGTGTTCCGCGGTTACCCTTTTCTACAATTAATGATCATAATTAAGTTATGAGAAATTATTTCCTTCATACATAAAATGTACAATTTTTAAATTGATTAAAATATAAACAAAAAAATATTAATTAAAATAAAACCTGTGTCAGTGACAAAATTTCTGCGCATCAAAGTTTTCAAGCCCAGTATACATACTAAACAGAAAATTACTATCAACAAATGTGAACCATTAGAGGTCTGTATTTTTTGCTCTTCTGTGATTAAATACTCATCGCATCCCACAGCACAACGCTCTGTCAAAGGGCACATAGTACACAAACACAGGTTATACACAGGATGAAAACGTATCGATTTTCTGCAGCTCCACATCATCTCCTTGCCTCACTGTCGCAATAACGAGCGCTGTAATATGTTTGGCTGACACTCTTTTTTTCCTCCCACGGAAGCTCCATTCTGACTGTCTAGGCTGAACTGATTGAGCTTCTCCAAGACGTGCCGTATCCGTGGAGGGACGCACACAACAGCAGGGACAGAGCGATACGCGTAATCGAATACAGACGGCGTGATACGAAGGCAGCTACGAAACGGTAATGGACACACGCAGCATCTTCGCGTGTATGTCTGCTTCGCTTGGAAGCGCAGATTGCTTTTTGGTATCAAGCAGAGGAGGCGCATTAGGGTGCGACATATGCGACCATCGTAATATAGAACACCATCGTAACGCACCACACCTCCTTCACCCTCAGCCATACAGTGCTTTTGGAGAAGTATGGATTGTTTACCGGTAATAAAAAGGAATATCGAAGCCCAATGTAAACGATAAGCAGGATCTGCAGCAGGTTCTGCAATGGCTTTTGGAGAACGGAGACACAAAGTGATGCCGTATATATAATAATAATAATATTAATACAAAATTATAGTAAATCCCACATTGTTTGATGTCGAATTTCAGACTCTGGTTGCCAGCAAACAAACAAGCAAATAGTTTTAATAAAAAAACAACTACTAAACTAAACTACTATACAGGGTAACGTGATTATAGGTGTTCTAATGTTTCTAATGTTTGATTTTTAAACGAATTTGATTTTTCGAAACAATAGATTATCTTAACTATTAGACTGTATTGTTTCGAATATGTTCGAAAGAAGCTAACAAACACATTGAAGCAACAGCCATAACGCACGCCTTTACGCTCACGCATAAGACATGGATTAGAACTAAATCCGTGAGTTATTTTTCAACATAATGTCAACAATTTTGAGGATAGGAATCTCAGAAAAACAGATTACTAAAACTTTAATCAAGCAGGAATGTCGAAATGAATTAATGAATAAGTTCAATTCTAGCAAAATGTGTATCCCTCCCATGGATGATACAAACGATTAAACCAAACCGAGCGAACGTCCCATCATGCGATTTAATTCATTCGAATCATAAGCGATTCGCAAGCATCAATCAATGTCATTGCAAACATTATTTATCGTTTGCAAACCAACCCATCTATCCAAGCCACCCTCGCACGCGCAATAATTTTATTCGTTCGTTGCTTTTTATACTCCCTTCTTCCCTCCCCTTCCGCTCACCTTCTCCTTCCCAACTGTGTGACAACCTATGCGCTTGCTGTAGCTAATTTCCCGAGCGCAATGGAAAATACACATACAAACAGTGCGCAAAAACAGAACTGTTGATTGATTTCGTTTTAAATCCTGCTATAACAGACCAGTGATTCGTATTGCGAGCAGCAATCACCCTGCATTAAGGCACAAAATGCAACTAATTTCAAAAGCGCTGCAAGTAATTAACTTAAGCTTAACGATTGTTACTTGGACAAAAAACCAGCAGTCTCCACTGCTTTATTTATGCTCTCAGTGTCGGTCTTCTAAATGTGCACTGTGTCGGGAAGCAATTCAATGCAGACTTTGAGAGTGTACGAAGTGGTGAAGTGGGAGGTTAGCAATTAAATCCAGTGGAAATCACTGGGTGGGTGTAGAAAAAATGCCCTCGTAGCAGACTGCTGCTGCTAACGTATCTGAGTTGAGACACCCCGAAGCGCTCACCGAATCGGGACACTGGCGACGCCGCATAATAGCATCTGCTTTCCGGGATTTTTCCATCCGTGATACGCTCGTTCAGGATACAGCGTTCATAAAAATCACAAGAATTGTCCGTCTGGCTTCGGTACACGAGCCTAGCGACTTGTACGCGCGCGCTCGAGGAAGATTCTCACCAATACTGAAACAAAACAAAAACGCCCCCAGTAACACCCGAACGAAAAAAAAGCAACGGTCTTTTCATTAAATAATAAAATCCCCATCCGCACACTTAGGATGGAGCAGGAAGGATGGAAAATGATTTCCTGTTGTGGTCCACCGTTTCGAGCCTATAACAGCCAACTTCTCTTGTTCTTGTGCTTTTGAGTCGACGCGATGTGATCTTCTTGTTCACTGGAAAATAAAAAAGGATATTTTTAAGAGTTTCACTTTCCCAAGAAAAGCAGCAGGATATGTCTGAGCAGGAAACGAAACCCAATGAACCCTGAAACGAAAGCAACCGCACTCCGCTGTAGCTCCCTCCCTGCTTCACTGTGCAAAGGGAAATCCCTTCCAAGCGGCTCACAAGGTGCTGGGGGTCGTGTTGTTTTGATAGGGAATATTTAATTCCAACAGAAAGACCAACTTCACATTTAAAAGACAGTAAAACCAACGCGTTGTACTCTCCACACCAACAGGAACCACTGTTAAATTTGTGCAAATCGTAGTAACTCACAGCAGGGTGTAACAGTTTTGTGTTTGCAGACGTTAGCCTGTGGTGTTGCGCTGCTACTATATTAACATAGGCCCCTTTCCTCAGGTCGAATTTTCAGGTGGTGGTTAAATGTGCGAAGCCGTGTCCTACAATAACTACCCATAAGGTGATCCAAAACATACTGTGTCTCAAGCGAAAGATACTATTAGTTATAGTATTTATTTGCCGGGTGTACGGTTTTGTACGGCAACAAGAGTTCATCGACGGGAGCATAAAATCAAAATAAAATTTCACAAAACAAAACCAAAACAATGGTTAGTTCTTGTTCTGTTTGTATAGCACCAGAATAGAAAGCCAACTTAACCTTTTAGACTGAAGGAGCTAACTGTTTTTTATTCTTGTATTAAATCCTCCCCTCGGTGCTCTGCAGATTGTCGTAACATAATTTTATATATAAATTATGGTTCCTTTCTCTCCCCTCCCGACGGTGTTGTTAATGCTAATTTTGGGTTAATTCTGTTTTCATTGATAAATATTAAAATTAAACAGAAGGAACCATATAAAAAAAAATCGTGAAAGTACATCACACCAAATTCTCCCAAATATAATGCTCCCCAATCTTGTTTCCTAAAAATTTAACTATTTACAAATCATTCTAAATCACCGTTGATTAAATCATGCATCATTTGCAAATACAGGTCAAGGATCATGCGGATGGCGAAAGGAAAATCGTAAAGAAAATTATGTCACTTTGTTTAATTAGTGTTTTCATCCAAATTTTAGCACGCTCTAAAACTTTGTCTTTACACCTTTTACAATGTTTGAAGCTTTTTCATTCCCACGCGTCTCTACCACAACAAGATACCAACGGGTCAGGATGTTGACATTTCTTATCTAATACACTCATCTTTACGACGCCCCTTCTGTCACACGAACCAACCAGACTGAAACACCGGGCGGCTGCCGCCGTCGCCGAATGGAGTTGCCGAATGGAGATGAGGCATTTCAATTTCTTCATTAGCCAGAACCAGTAACAAAATTAAACGAAGGATGCGCGTCTCGAAAAGTTGCCCTAAAAATATAAGTTGGTGGTGTCTGTTTCGCACCTTCACGCGCCTTTTACACGCACCTAAAACAATTCTCAGCCTCTTCTCAGTCAATTCTCAGCTACGCATACCGCATTATCCGATAGCAGCAGCTCCTCCTTATTGCCATTTTCTGTACCTTAAAATAAAAACGCCGTTCTCACCCCCCTAAGAACAACAAGAGTAAATCATAAATTTTATGTATTTTGTGTGTCAGGAAAGTACTACCCAACACCATCAGGACGCAAAATGAGAGCGCGGAAAGTTAAAGGTTCCGAAAACTCCCATCCAAAACTCTCTAAGTAATGATTATTAGGTGATGGTAACGCACCCAAACACAATTGTAAACTGAAACAATATACCCGTCTTGCTTTATTTAAAGCGGCTAAATTTGTCTAAAACCGAAACGAACGCAAGTCAGGTACCACATTAATTTCTACACAAAATCGGTTCCTTAAATTCTGGCTGGAGTGTTTTGCGGTCACGCTACATTGCCCTAATGAGTCTATTTTGGTGACAAACGTTCCAGAACAATAAGTATCAATTAATCAGTATCCGCAATGAAAATAGGAAGCGACAACGGTGGTGTGTTGAATATTTGTTATATTTTTAAACGTTTCTTTTCCGGCAATCATTATTCACGTTCTAGGAAGATAAATAAGCACGTAAATTTATACAAAATCCTTTGCAACAATTAAAGCCCAAAAATGCTAACATTTGAGGGTGTTCTTATATCCTAATTATAATCAAAAAATTTAGATGAAAAACTTGGTAAAACTTTCTGTTCTGAATTTAAATTTTTTTTCTGTTCTGAATTTAGAATTTTAGAAAGTTTAATCGCCACATCGAAGCAACAAGAAGCTATAATTCAAACGCCTCTCATTTAATATCCAAACAGCTATAAGAACAGGACGCCTTGGCCAAGCACGATATAGGTCGGACTATGTAGGCTCCGGGGTTCACGCCCTGTCGTAAAGATTATGTTTATTTGTTTTTGTATCACTTGTTCGACTTCTTCCGGGTGACACATCCCGGATTATGTCTGGGTTTCCTGACACGAAAATTTCCCCAAGGAAAATTTCTGCTTCCAGCGTTGTTTACCAAAGCTGGAGGGAGGAATAGTTAACGATCTCAGCGTAACCTCTGCTGTCTTCGACAGTGTTACAAATATCCTATCTCGTCTGCAACAACAACCGGCCAGTGAGATCGCACTAGAAAATCGTTCACTACGAAACACACATTTGATACCATTAGGCAAGGGTGGAAACCTTTGGCAAGGAGGGTCCTGTTTCCATCCCTGTGCAATCGACGGCAACACTCCCATTATTTGGAACGAAGCAACCCAAAAGGTTACCGATCATTGAAACTTCGAACTTCAAAGTCCGCTCGTGGGACGCACGGAGAAGAAAGGCCTTAATTTGATTTTGTACTTTTTTGTATTTTCAATTATGTTTTGTTGTGGGTTAAATATATAAGAAAAATATTGAAAGTTAGAAAGACTTTTCATATCTCTTCGTTCCACTAGATTTCCACACAACACGCTATAGATAGACGCACGCATGTTCTATTTTTCAAACATCTCCAAGGTTTAAAACACTTTTTTCCAAACAAACGCTCAAATGATTTGGCATTTGTATGCATTTTTTTTCAAAATCAACCGAACTGCTCAATCCTCTGCACAAAAATAATGTCTGCGCAATGTTCAACATGCGGTCTGTCGCTCTAAATAAAATCGCCAGAGAAATGTGGAAAGTGGAAGAAGTGTAGGAAAAGCATCCTTGCTTGTCCATTGCATCCCGATAACACCCTATGCGATGGGAAACGACGCATATCTCGGGAATATCCTAACAAATTTTCATATAAATTAAATAAAGCTTCGCGTCACCCATACGAAATGAGCTACACTCCATGTCATCAGATTAAAGCGGCCGACGAACGAGAATAAAGCAAGCTAATAAATAAACGAATGCCTACAAAGATATATTCGTTGGTACTGCTAGGCTGATATCGATGGGCAATGTCGGTTTGACGTCTCGTAAATCTTGGTGGCACGTAACCTTTTACTTGCTTATGGTGCTTGAATTCTAAACGCACATTTGATGATGATGTCGCATCCATTTGCTATGGTGAGGGATTTGAATGGAATGGAGAAACCTTCAACATCTAACTAAAGACACGAAACGCATTCATAGTATGCTTGATTATTGGAGATTATTGGCTACCTCGAAATTAGAAAGCAACGATGCATTATCTTGTAGTTGTAGTCATCAATATCTGAATTGATTTTGCAATGCATTTTTAAAGCATTCGAACAAAAGCATTCCTTCCCATACCATCATGAGGTTTCAACACAATAACCGAAGATTACTCAAATACGTGGTCACGTTCCTGATTGTTCCACGTTGATTTGACTGTGTCTAGACATGTGTCACTACCTCTATTGTTCCCATGTTCCAAGGCCACGGAGCTCGGAGATTCGGTGTAATTTTCACATCCGCATCTACTACCGACGATTCCCTCCTACTAAACTGTAATTAAATTACTTCTTAAACTCTAATCCCCCCGTTTCCTTTTTCGTCGCTAGTATTGACGGAGGTAAATTTTACACGGAGCTGTGGCACGTAGTCTATTCTATCGATCTTATCCAGCTTTTAAAAGGATTAGTTTGCCATCTTGAAATCCTTTTAACAAGTTGTCAGCCGGTAATGTACTCCCGCCGCTTTAAGATGATGAAAATCAATCAAAAACGTTGCGAGTTGACTAATTTTCGGTAGAATCAAACCACAGTGGTACCCTGTTACCGAATGTTTTTCAAGTACAACAAAACTTTAAACAATAATATTTGTTAGGCGAATAGCAAAGGAATATTCCACTTGAATTATCCCGCCGTGACTGACCATGAAGTGGCGATTGCTGTAGATTGCCGCAGTATAATCCTTATTAACTCGCCTGTCACACGAATGACCTTTAGATGTTTATCAGAGCAGCACCGTCAAGCACGCTGTCACCTCATAAAGCTACCATCTTTGCCAAGCTAGATGATATTGGAGGCTAGTTGAATTGCGTACTCCTCTCTCCAAAAGCAAACAAACCTAATCGGTATCCGGATTTGGGATGGTCCTGCACCTCTAACGACGTTAAGGCCCATTTAATTCTAGACTTAGTGCCACACACCGTGTTCTCTTCGTTTGAGGCAAACTGTGCGAAAGTAGATGTCACAGCGTAAGCAAAAAAAAAAACCCCAAACAACAAGCTGCTCCACATTCTGGTTGCGTTGTAGTGCCGTAATCACATCATGAATGACCCCAACCCCACCAACGAACCGGAGAGTATTGGGAGCTAGTATGGGGAGCTGGAAGGGACAGACTGACAGTTTGATAAAGGACACTTGAATAACAGCAGCGTTGAATGCGACACGACTGCTGTTGAGCCGAGGCATTTATCTTATACCTTTGCTTCCAAGCAGTGGCTACTGTGAACCGTTTTGTTCCACGACACTAATTTCCGTCTAATCAACGTTACCAGAAAGCCCAGCCAGAGAGACAGACAACACTACGCAGTGAAGTCGAGGCCGATCTCGACTAACGTACATCCTCCTCATCGTTCGTCACGCAATGCGCCGCACAGCAGAGTGAAAAACAAAAGTTTTTCCGGGTTTTTCCAAGGATGACAGCTTAAATATGGGAAAACCAATAAGTTTAGTCTTATAACAAAGCCACATCCATCGAAAGATGAAAAACATCTATTAGAAAAATAAGTTTTAATAATGTGACTTCTGATACGTTCCATTTCCTTTCCTTAATTTAGAAGCACGAATTTTCAGTTTTCCGACTGCATGCATTTAAAGTGTGTGCAAATTAAACCGGAACAAGTGTAGTCTTAATGTAGCTACATACTCGAAACACACAATGTTCCATCATGAATTGCTCCCTCGTGTGATATTGTCGATTTATTGGGTCAGCGGCAGCCGCCTCGTCGTGCCAAGTCAAATGGTGCCATAAATTTACACCGGCATTAAAATCACTTGACAAGGATTAAAAATTCAAATATAATCACTTTATTAAAATCTGACGGCGTGTCTTGCTTGTACATGCACTATAAACTAATAGATTGCTGATGGCAATAATAGCAGCGATGAAAACATTCACCCAAATCCCTCATGAATGATTTAATTAAATTGCATGGGATTGGCGAGTGGCACAGCCATTTTATTACTCAGCTTCTCATTCGAGCTAACGAGAATTAGAACGAGAATGTCTAAACAGATTTTTTGTACCGAATCTACAATCATAGGCGATCTATAAAAAAGAAGTAAAAATCAATGGCGTTAAGCAACACCAAAGCAGTATTTATCACATTAACTGTCGAATATCAAAATCAGGAGGTATAGGGCTACAACGAAGAAAAAGGATTCTAACAGTTTTCCATATAAAAATGTTCAAACCACCGTACCGTATGGTACATGCACATTCGGTGTGAGTGAGAATGTAGGCGCAGCAGCAAAACGATCGATAAAAAACTATCAAACCTATCATCGAGTATTCCTACGACAGCAGAGCCAAACGAAGAAATACTCGGAGTAAGTGCTCCGATCGATTTCCATCGAGATAAGTTCAACCGGACGACCGGACGGATACGACCAGGCGACTGACTTCCAGCAAAGCGAGCTCATTTTCCGTTTGCGTGACCAGACATATTGGCTAGACACATTTCTGGATGTTCTATTCTCGGCAGTACGAATACGAGCCGCGAGCAGTTCGCTTACCAACGATGGATGGCTACCGGCGGCAACCGTTTGATAAACTGTGACTATTAAACTCACGACGCAGTAGTGTGGCGTCGGTTTGTCAAGTATTGTTGGAACAAAGCACATTATGTGAGAAAAATATATTTTTAAAATTTAAGAGGTGTACATATATAATTTTATAAACAAGTTATGCGGAAGTTCACAATGTAGCGATATTCTTGTATCAAATATGAGCCTTTTATAGCATGCTAATAATAGCATGCGGATTCACCCAAACAGTCTGTGAACTAACATAAAAACCCATCGGAATAAGAATGAACAGCACAAAATGCAAAAAAAAAACATGTCGATGATTCGATCAATAGCGGTGATGATAACACACAGCTTATCCTTTTCTGATTAATCTATAATAATGCGGAAAGAGGTTTTATAAAGCTTAATCCTTCAGTAATTATCATACACCTGGTATATACGCTTCCAAAAATAGAAAAACCATTTAAAATGGTTCAGTGAACATGTAAATACCTCACCGCAGCAGATATTTTGAAGCGAAATTTCGGATATAATCTGGAACCTGAAGTATATACTTACTTATGAACTTCACTTTCTTGGACGCTTTTGGTTGTTTGGTCCGAGTTTTGGTTGGCTTTTTTGTGGGAGCAGAACGTCGGTTGACTGTTTCGCATGTCAGGAAGGAGGTTAGTAAAATGTACAGCGTTAGTAACGAAATATATTTGTTTAACGATGATCCGATTTGTAAAGAATGCTTGGCGAACACATGATGACACATGATAATCAAAATAAATGTATAAAATGTCCGGAAATCATGAAAATCGTGTGGTCTAGGTCCATCAAAGTCATACAGTCATTTACTTATTGTCCTTTAGAGAGTAAACCACAAACAACGGTGAGCTTGTAGTTTCAGAATACTGTCCCTTTTTGTTCGGCACAGTGATAAATAACCATTATATCCATTAGCGTAAAACTCTGCCGGGAGAAATAATTGGCTTACTATTTTATCCAATTCCACACCATTGTCATTCGCCTTTTTGGCGTATTCTGCTATACAACCGGTAGTATAGTATGTTGAAATGAGTGCAACCGTAAAGAGACACCTGAGATTTCTGGTTTCATTTTACACAACCAACAACGTGCGACAGTGTTCCGGTACAACAACAGTCACGGATAGCAAAGACCCTTTGCTCGAAAATTCTCAGAGCCTCATCGTCTCCCACACTTGCTCTCGTGGAGGGTACACCGCCACCAAGCCAGCCATTACCGACGGAACGTTAAAGTGTCCTGAAGGGAGAATGTCGTTCCAGCAGCAACAGCGCCGTCCCCAGCATTCAGGCCAGCTAATTCGATTTGACCATCATTTCTCCTTTGTGACTATTCCCGAGAATAGTTCGTTCATTAATTTCATTTTCTCTTCAACGCCACCAGCAACAGCGGCATGGGGACAACAGAGCTTGTCGATGCGATGTGAGCAAACCTCTGTGTGTCCGTGTTCGCACTCCCGGAGGGAAAATGGAAAATTTAGCGTCGAAAGCTGTCCACAGACGAAGAGCGCCATATTAAATGCAGCACCGCTTCCTAAATTGCACACATCATCATCTGTTGGTCGATGGTCGGAAATTTGCCACCGTCACTACGCAACACCGTTCTGTTCGGTACGATAGCAGTCAAAGATTAGCGAACGATATTCTGTGCGGTATGCCAGCGGAAAAAGCAAAATGGAATTTTTGCCATGATGCGTGATATGGATGATATGCAGCATTGTATGCATGATGCACTCTCGTTCAGCTTTCGCACAAGTTATCTACAGAAACATTCGGCTGCGTCAGTGGCGTATCGGTGACATGCGAAAGAAGATTTGTGGCGTTCAAAGTCACGACTGCAAAGGCACACAATTGGCTAGCTAATCCTCTGTCATGTGCTTTGGACGAATACTATGTCTTCGTATGATATCTACAAACCCCCTACTTATATTCAACAAACTGTTCCCGACATATTGATCACACCAGTGCGTCAAACTCATGGATTTTAGGTTTTTGCAGGATTATGACAATGTATTCGGAATCCTCTACCATGATGAAAACTCACTACTTTAAACTGAAAGGGATAAACATGAACATTAAACAAAATTCAAAATATAGTCACTGCAGCTTCTAGCTTGGCCTTGGCCAAATCAAAAATGAATCTCACATCAAAACCATCCGCAGTGGGAATCCATGAATATGTTGACCCCAACGGTGCCAAAAACTAGCTAATAGCTAAAGCATCCCGAACAAAACTAATCTTTAGCGCAGGCAAAACCGCCAGCCACGCTCAACGTGTGTGTGTATCTAATAATAAAATCTGCTGGACCAGCATCAAAAGCAATCGCACACCGAGACTGTGTTGGTTTCCCACCAGCATAATTATGTGCCGGAATCACAATAACCATCAGAAACGTAATGCCCTATATGCCTGCGCTTTCCGTTCGTAATATCATTTGAACATAGCAGGTTTCAAGTGGCCACAAAACATTTAGTGAAAATATATACAGTTTTTTTGTTTTGTGTTTCCGCTCATACCATCACACCTTCAAAATACAATCCTCATTATACAAGCTAATGAGCTATGGGGGAAGGGTATAGACGGGGAAGGGTATACAGTTGTTTCATTTTCATACACCACCGATCAGTTCAAAACTAGAATTGGAAAATCAATAGACATAAAAAAAAACTAAAGCCATGGAACGCTCGTTATGTTGGCTCGTGCGTTGCATAAATTGTATAATTATCATAACAGCTTTATTTATTCAACGAAAACAGCTATTTTTTCGTGTTTCTCTAACACTATAAGATTTGTATGATTGGTATATATGATATTTGATATTTGTTATATTATGTGATATTCCTAATTGGACACGACGACCTAAACATTTCAAGCAACTCCATAAACTATTTATCTTAAAAACTTCTATCCAACCCTTACAAAGTTTTTGACAAGTACGAAATAATTTTGGTAACTTTTTGGTAAGAAAACTTTCTACAACTTATAGCCGACAGAAGTGTTCGACTCACTCATACATGTAAACACAAAATAAGCCACCCACATGTAGCCCGCCGTCAACGTGGCCAAACCTCCCCCAGTTCCGTTTTTTGCCATTATCGACGTCGTCAGTTGACTTCTATGGCACCAAATCACGATAAGGCTCGACTGTCTTCAAGCCAAAGGATCTTGTGTGGTCTTCCGTATGATATGGGTAATGTGAAAACGTTGCCCAACAAACGTTGCAGCAATCAGAGCCGACACCCCTACATTTTTCCATCACACCCCATCGTAGAAGCATGTTCTTGTCTGCCTTTCCTTTAAACCACAAAACATTGTATATCAACACACTTGTACAAACCGTAAGGTGTCCTTCAATTTTACGTTTAAAGACGTATCATTCACAGACCAACACTAACACACACAAAAACGAGTCCAAGCGGTAAGGGAGTTAGCGTTAACGCACCCTCATCAAAAGATAGCGTTAACGACGATATCGAAGTGAAAGAAATCGCATGGGTGGATATTTTGCAACGCCAGGTCGGAGGTAGCAACTTGCTTTGATTCCAAACACCCGAGTTTGTCAACCCTCGATATTGTTCTGGACGGTAAATTAAATTCCCAATGCCACGATGGTATTAAAATGTTTATCGAGATATACGACCACTGTGGGGAATGTGATAACTTAACGCCATTTCGAAAGCCTTTTGTATCCATCGAAGTATTTTAATATTTGGTTTCAATGAAGACTAATAGTTATCGTATCCATTTTTGAGCAAAATTGTCAACATATTGACTAAATAGATTAAATTTATAGGTCTGTAAAAGAAGCTTTTAGTAATCAAACCTACTAATAGAAACTAGTAACGCAAGCATTAACCAACCCATTTTGTGATATTGATAACCATAACCAACCCTAATATCAACGAAAATAATTTCAAAAAACCAACTTTACACATAATTATCAAATCGTAACTCTATTCTGGAACATCTACACCTTCTTCAGTAAATTATTATGTCTAAAAAGTACAAAACATGTCCCCCAAAGCGCCAAAAGGCGTAAAATGTTAGGTAGGTTACGTTATTGCAAAGCGAGGCGGCTCCACCGTGTCTATCTCTCCAGCACGAAGACACGGAGGTTTCGCGCTTGATGAGTCACACACAATCAAACTGGGTGGTAAAGCGGTACTGTTATATGCACCCGGCGCCATGCACTGCCCTATGCTGTCGTCCGTTTTTTTTACAGTTGGCGCCCACTGTTCGCCCCCTCATATCCCCAATGTCTCCATTCGTCCTATCTCTCTTTAGCCCTCTCTCTCTTTAACGCAACCTCTCCTCCGTATTTGCGGAGCCCTAATCAACGGGCGCCAGTAGCATGAAAAGGGTTGCTGACTCCAGGGGTCCGGGACCGGGACCGGGACCGGGACCTCCCGAAGCTTTCCACAACTTCATTTCCCACCGGAGCACTGCGTGCTAATTCCATCAACCAAGAGCGGAGTCAGTGAAGTGCAGGGGGTGGTGGTTAACGTGGGCAAAACCTCTCTCAACCATTTTGGCACCAGAGAGGACGACATCTCCTCTACCATGAAATGGAAACGATAGAGGGGAGGATTCAGAAAGAACTGCAGTGGAAATTGCATACCAGGTAAAACACCTAGACCCGTTCGAGGCCTTCAACAACACGGCGACAAAAAGGGTGGTAGTAGTCGGTTTTTAATGTTCGTGCAACATGAAAACCGCTCTGCACAATTGTGTATGACGTATTTGTTAGCCCGTTAGTTAGTCGACTTCCTTCCATCGCTCTCGGAAGCACGGGACGAGGACGATCACACAGGGTTCGGGTTCTTGCAGTGCTAGCTACCACCGCATTATGTGTGTGCTTTCTGATGCATATACGCAAGAACATCGGAAACATGCAAAATGCATCCTGCAATGGAGGGTGGTTCAAAAGAGAATCCTTATTAAAACATTCAACCTTTCCTGGAAAAGAAAAAAAACGGACGCTCAAGTATGCTCTAAAAGGAGTTCTTTTCCCTAATGAATCACGCAAGTATTCACATTGAAATGAAAAAAAAACACGTGGATGAATGCGCCAGCAGTATCATGTCCCGGGGTGGTATTTTAGTGAATCTAAACTAGTGACTTCTTACCGTACGCTTTGCTTGATTATTGTCAGTTTCATTACCCGTGCACGAATGTATTGTATCGTGTTCTAGTACCGCATCAAGCTAAACTATCGTTCTGTCTATCCTGATTTTGTTATAGCCTGACAGTTGAATCATCAAAAATCCACCAAAGACAAAAAAACACACACAGCTAATTTCGGGCGATGGAAACCAGCAATGGAATGAAAAAGCTCAAAGTTCGGCTATGCCTTGGAAGCTCCAGTGTAGATACGCCGAAGCCCGGTGAGCTTGTGTGTTTGGAATCGTGCCCAGAGGCCCGGATTCAAAGTTCTAGATAAATCCAAAAACAGGATAATTTTGGACAAATCGATTCTCGCGTGCGTTAACGATTGTGTGAAACAGAAATAATGCTTCAGATGTTTGACTTGATACGATTTCTCGAGCTGCCATTGGCAATGCTAGTCCAAAGCTTCCTCTAAAGGTAATATCAAAGGTTTAACTGTCGACTATTTATTCTAGCACTATCAATGATTACGTAAATTTGTGCAAAACTTCGCAAGACGATGTATTCGGTTTAAAAAAGAGTTATGAGAGGTTTCAGATGTATTGCTTACATAATCTATTGCAAGTAAAATCGAGAATAAATCATGAATGCACGAAAAATGAAACAACGTCATGCTACGTAGTCGTCTAAAACATTGATGAATAGGATATATATTCCCTTCGCAGTAATTGTCGGTTCCAAACGAAGAGACTAAGCTCAACTTTCCTATCCATCTACCCATCACCCATCCATCACGAATGAGAGTACATGCCTGCAACTGAACGTTAACACAGGACGTAGAAGAACCGGAGCAGGGATGGAAAGTCTTCTTGCTTCATCAGCTGTTGTACGTGGCCGGCATCATTGAGTGCCTTCTGCTGCTAAGCTTCCAATAACCGTTGGGCCAGAAATGAAGGTGACTTTCGGCTCGAACTGCCTTCAGTGCTGGAGAGTTTGCGTAAATTGCGTGTATTTGTTTTGCTATAAACATGGTTTCCATATGTGAATCATTTTCTTGAAATTTAACGGGTTGCATATCAAAGCGAATTTCATCGAAACTGCCGCTGGAGTCATAAATATTTCCGATTATGTAAGATATATTGCTCATGGATTTCGGCTTGGTAACCTACCAGTTGCAAGAACCAGCAGTTGAATCTTTTTAAAAACCCTCCAATACTATGAAGCACATACAACAACAGCGCCAGGAAACAGCAGTGCAAATTTTGTACAGCGAATTTTTCATTTGCACAAGCCGTAGAAATAAAACTGGTGCCGGCTACCCTGAGCGGGCTTACAGGCAGGAAAAATCGAATCCAACAGCAATGGCAGCCGAACGCAGGACGAAAACGATAAAAAGGCCACGAAAGTTTCTGTGTATGTGTGTGTGTAAGAAAGAGAACAGTCGCCAGAAAAAGAGAAAAAGTCGCGCGACCGACCGTCGTCTGCTTTTGGGTGAGTCATCGTCATCCACAGGCTCGTCTCCACCAGACTAACTTCCAGAGAGGTCCTAAGCCGAAAGAAAGAAAATAAAAAAAGGCGATGGACCTCCCATCCAACCCCACGAACCCCGTGCGCGTGTCTTATTTATTTTGCACACATAAAGTTATATAATCCTTCAGCCGACGTTACCTTCGTTGCCGGCAAGGATATCTTTTCAAGGGTCGTCTCCTCCCTACCGCCCTCAAAAACTCCACACCCACGTGCTGCACGAAAACTGCGGTGGCTGCGCGCGTGTCTTGCCAGTTTTCGCAAAGTAGCAAACGAATATAGCCAACAAAGCGGCCTCCGTTGCCTTCTTCATTCGCACGAAGGCCTACCAAAGCTACGTCTGCGTCTTCTTGTGAAACATATATACACACACATTCTCGCCACACCTGATCCAGACGGAAAAAGAGGGGAAGAAGTGGTTAAAATTGCGAACGAATGCGTACTTTTGCCGAGCCAGGTTGTTTCTTTCACAGACGAAGAATATTATTACTTATTCATGGTCATCGGTGACCACTGGGGCTACAAGCAGAAACCGGCAGGCCTCTCTGCTATTCGGCTTGTGATATCGATACCATGTTTCACCTCCCGCTTCGACGCAAAATTAGTACCCAAAAACCAAACATTTGTGGTCGGTTTGGTGTGTTGATGGAGTAGAAATTCGGTTGTAATATAATCAACTCCATCGCCAGTTACTCTATTAGTGTATTGCGATTCCGACAGATCCATTACGCATAAAAGCGACGTAAGACGTTAAAGACGCATTGAAATACATTGAAATAATGAAGTCATTGTCGTTGTCATTAGTCTGTCATAAACAAAAAAAATGATGCCGATCATTTTTCGCCAAGCAAGTTATAAATTTTCTTTACGAATAATGATGCCAGCTAAGGATGGATCGGTGGATAAAGAATGAGACGCGAAAGAGATGACTTTCTTCACAGAACGCCACCAGCTGCGCGACCATCGATTTTGGAGAGGATTATCTCATCTCAAATCCACACCAGACATATCCTTTTCCGGCAATGGAGAGCCACATGGGTAGATGATTTGGAGTCTACGTCTCTTACCTGCCGGTAGCACCGGTGCTCGGCACGTATGGCAGAAGCACTGCATCACGGAGTCTCGCACTAATCCAATCAGCATCTTGCCCGGGGAACGGTCGCAAATTTGTATAAGGGCTCCAGAAAGCAGAAATCGATCACTGATCACAACACGCCACGCACAAACAGGGTACACCTAGCAGTATTGGATGTATTTTGCGCGAATGGTCTATTCCTGTACCCTATTAGCACAACACAAGATCACACTCACAGGAAGTAGGACACGATTGCCTTTTCTAACAGTAGACCTGATAGAATCAATCGAGCTTCCCAGCTAAAATGGGACGTGAAACCGAATGTACGTATTTTTACGACACCGTTGCGTACGTTGCACTAGAACCGAATAAGGTTTGCTTAATTTTAAAGCTTATTCTATTTGATATCTTCAAATCACCACCTATTTCCGCAGAAGAAAAAGCACAATTTGAGTTTTGTTATTTAATCATTCCACTATTGCAAAATAGAACGTCCTAACGATTTTCTCCACTGAGTGCATGATATGCGGCAAACGCAGGAGAGATCAAATGTCCCAGTGCCCACACTTCGGCTCGGATGACTCAACCAACCTCAATCGATCCTGGGAGCAGACGCATTTGTACGAATTGCATTTGCAAGTATCCCCTATGGGGTTTCCACCACCAACACCACCCGTACAATCAGCGCACACAACTTTCCCTCGAGAGAGGAAGCAACGAAAACTCGAGCGATATGAAAACGTCAGTCAGAAAATCTTCCCCCACCGCCGTTCACATTTCCGTTCTTCCGTCCTCCGTGTTTTTTTTTTCGTTGTAAAATGTGCTTTTCCTCTATCGGGAACCGGTGCTCTCAGGATTTGTCTAAACATCCGTCTACGCACAAACACACAAAAGCACACACATATCCGCAAGCCGAAAGAAAAGCGAAAGGATACAAGTCGTGCTGGCCGAGTCGCGAACCGAACAACTGCCAGCCTGTCAGTGGTGTCTCCCGTACAGAATACGCATGCACTAACGAACACACTAATGCACCACTGCTCGCACACATACAAAACGAACTAAAAAAAACACTCCAAACGACAGCCACACAGGAAGCTCCAGGGCGGGGCATTCCGTTCAGGCAAAATTGAACAGCAGCTCACGCTGTGTGACTGTGTCGTACGATAATGCCAAAAATATGCGAAAAAAAATTCTAACAGGAGGTTAAAATTCGGCAGCAAAACGTGACCAGACTTCAAAAATGATAATGAATAATGAAATGACGAAAAGATATGTGTTTTGTGTGCAAGAACAAAAAAAGTGCCCTTTACTGGTATGTTATTGGAGTAAAAAAATTAATTGATCGAAAGTTTGTTTTCGTTGCATTAAAATGGATTAGTATCCACCGCAGAATTATGCTTTGATTTGCCAAACGCGATGACACATTTTCTCTCCGTTGCTCTGAAAACCACCACCAGTGATGGTACAGCCCTTATGCACCATATGCAAACATCATGACCGATAGTCTAATCAATTTCATCTAATCACTCCACCAAGGTCCTTTGGTTTTGCTTTCCCTAATCTCCCTAATCTTGCTTTCTCTCTCTGTCTAGGTGCACACTCACATTGCTCTATCCCCCACACCGTTCGGAAAACACCACGCTTTTTAGAAAACCTTATTCTTCCTTACTTCAGCACAACACCCAGACGGATCGACGTCTAAAACAGGACTGCGGCGTTAGTCGAACAGGACGACTACCGATACGACAGGCGCTACGGAATCTCAAAGCAGCCGGAAAACTGACAGCATTTCCTGCCGTACTCGCTCGAGAAAACCCGTCACCGGCCAAGGAATGCTACTACTGCTGTCACACTCTCCCCTACGTAAACTCACACATACATAGGCCCTGCTTCGATGCCCGAAGGACGATTTTTTCATGATGGAAAATCGATCGATATTCCTATACAGTGCAAACGTAAATACCGTCTCACCAACACACACGCACACGCGTATTTTCCAGAGGCCAACACAGTTAGTCACACACGCCGTGTATCACACCAGCGACAGTGTGGTGGTGAGGGTGGTAGGTGGATCCTTCTGCGCAGGACGAGCTTTTGATACCGGTGTTTGCAGGAAATGACCCACACACAGACAAACGCAAGCGACCGCTGACTAGAGGGTAAATGCTCGTAAACATCCTTAAAAGCCCCGACAGCGGCAGCCGGTTTTTCTTCTTTTTGTTGTAAAGTATTTCTTTTTCTATTCGAACCCAATCCAGCCCCACTCAGACAGGCTTCGTTGCCGTGGTAGAAGAAGAGCAGTGGAGAAAGAGGAAAAGAAGCCACTTCCTGTCCTGTTCCTGTGCTCTTCTGACATCCACAAGAGGAAAAAAAATCCCTCTGATGCGGATATGATCCCTGTCGCTTGTTGATGATGTACGGGAGATTGTTGGAGGGGTTCGATCGATCAACATGTAGTGAACATTTTAAACAAGTATTGGAAATGATTATTATTACTGTTACAGATTTCACATCAAAATACAACAAGCAGACAAACAACTAACTTGTAGGATAAATACGACGCAGGAACGCAGGAAAAATCTCTCTATTTTTAAATTAAATTAAATTTGTTAAATAAATAAACTTTGCATCGCCGTCATAACTTTTGCAATGCCAATTTCCATACTAACGTTTGTTCTACCAACAAAGAACACAGCTGACACAGCTGTGAGTCAATCAATTGAAGGAAAACGGAATTGTAATCTTTGGTGCCAGTCGGCCACATACAATAACCAATCCTAGCAGTGGGTCGACACCGTTCTCTGCACCTTATACCGTATTATTAAAGCACACCTCCTCCATTTCACAGTGCCCTGGGTTTCCTATATCCTGTCCCGTTGCCGTTCATGTGTTTTTTTATCATACCTTCATAATAGAAAGGACAACGTCCAGCGATGCATCGATGAAAAGTGCATTTATGTAACGTTTATGACAACAGAGACCAACAAAAACGAGATTTATTTTTTATGTATAAAGTCGCTGCCCTCCGTCTAGGGTAGTTTTAAAGTTATAACCGTTGGAAATTGTTGTATTGAACACTTTACAGCGAATAAAAAAAAAACAAAAACAAAGTGACAAATTTATTTTAATAAAAATCGAACAATTTCAACACCATATGTGTTTCTTTCATCCATCACATAATTCTGCCCTGCGTGAATGTTGCGTGCAGTTAATCGACGATAAATGAGCAATGTCGTCGCTAACATGTAATTCTATCGTATGCTTTACAGGCTTGTGAAAAACAAAGAGAAACCTTTGACGCCATTTACGCCATACGCGTATCGTTCGAGTGCATCGAGTGGTATTCTCGTAGACAATCGTTTCATCGTAGATAATCTAGCTGCCCATAAAAACATAAGAGAAATTTGTTTGCTTAAGCCTTTTCAAATAAATCTTCAAAATATTTACTTTACTTTGTTTTGAAGTTAATACATAATTTTGATTTACTACTCGTTTAATATCAAATATGTTAACATAATCTATTCTTCATTACATACAGAAATACAACTCATGGAAATCAAAAAAGATGGTAAGATAATCATTGATTTTAATTATGGTTTCAATACCCAGAAAAAACAAACGCGTAGAACACTCAACGGTAATACGGTGTGTTTTCTTTTTCTACCACTTTCCAATAAAAAAAAGTTCCAAAAATCATAAAAGAACCCCCAAAGATACGACCTGCTCCTCCCAGTCAATCCTACCAAATACATCTCGATTATGAAGCGGACAAACTTTTTCTCATAAGCGACCCTTTTCTCCAACGGGACACAACAACATCGCGCATTCTCCTCCTTCTCCTCCCAAGCACACCCTTACACGGCACACAGCTCTTGTCCCCGTTTCGCATCATGATCATGCTTTTTTATGACCAACAACATAGCCATTGTTTCTTCACCAATTCTGCTCCTCTGCCCGCTAGCTACGGCTGCTGCTGATTATGCGTGACGTGAGTTTCAAACGTTACTCAGCTCAGCTGACGAAAAGTGCAAGACATCGCAACACGATGTGAAAAAGAACATTTTTGCTAAAAGTGGCAGGCCGGCATCTGGAACATTCTTTTTTTTCGTTTTTTCCCATTCCTTTTTCCAATTCTGCCCGGAGAAAAGCTTAACAGGACTATCGAAAGTCATATCGGTTTGTATCCACTTAGGATGGACACGTAAAGTAGGCGTAAAATAAGCTTTAGACAAGGTGCTAAAAAAATTGTCGTGAAAAACACACCCTAAAAGATTGAAGTAAAGATAATGTTTTAGTGGTGACATGCAGAATGTATTAATTGGGCGTTTTAAATGCTGGAAGCACTTCAATCAGTGATTTTGTCGAGACGTTCCCTATCAAAACAAAATCAAATGATATCGTTTGATAGGTAATGCGTATGAAATTCATTACGGAACAATAATAGTTATTTAGAGAAAATAACTAAAATAAAAATATCGAATCAATTAAAAACAGGGAAACTATGTCTTATTGACGATATAAAATATATTAAAATGAAGATAAACTTACGATGTTGACAAATTCATCATACATCCTCTGGAAGAAAAATTCTATAAAATAATATGAATATAACGAATATCGCGCACCGAATGTAATAAAAGTTATGTAAGCGGAAGCCAGTAAAAATCTGTAAAAAGCAATGCGTACATGAAAAAGTATAAAACCATTAAAATCAGAATCATTTGCGGGTTGGCACAATAAATTTCGGAACTCGAAACTAAATAATATCAGTATAAAAACAACGTTATCAAGTCGAATGATAATTTTACTGAAATGAATAGATACAAAAAATATTACCACTATTTTCCGAAAATTGGGGATCTACACCGGCAAGATATACGATTATTTCCTATCTCAATCATGTAGTAGAGTAGATTTTTCATTAGTCAACAACTTATCAATGCATTGTAACATGTTTAATGATTAAAAAATCGGAAACATGATATAATCCAGCTACCAATCTTAACCGTAAACGCAAAAGAATTGGTTCTAGCTAATCCAAGAATACCTAAAATCTCAATGGATTTACTCTTTCGAATTTAATCGGAACTAATATCCGATACGTATTCTATGCCCACACTTTAGGAATTTAAGGCGCTTTTACGACGCTTTTCGTCGTAAGATATCATGTAATATTAAATGTCAAATCGATGAAAGATGCATGAATGTTTCACTAGACAAAAACAAATAAATCCAACCAAAGCATTCTACTTTGCCTTTTACACATTTTTAATCAATATATTAAAAAAGGAGAATTTATAAATCAATGTATATAGTATCTAACAATATATAAAACTATTTATACATTTTTAAAAGTTAACTTTATATTCGGAATACCAAGATTTGAGCAAAAAAATTTAAATAATTTTAAAACGTTAGAAGATTTTTTTGCAAAATAAAATCTATTAAATAGTTTCAAAATATCGCTACATGATTTACATTAGTTCAATGAAGAGATAAATAAATTCAAAACGAGCGTTAACAATCAATAATAAAATGAATGTAAGCAGACTCGCAAGTATTTAAAAGCTGTTGAAACCACAGAGTTTTTTTTTTTAATACGAGCAAAACCTCATTGACCTACAATGAAATTTTTAAGAAAGCTTCCACCGAGTCCACCTTAAGCAATGTTAAAACAACTGTAGCCCAAGACACAAAACGGTCTCCCGGCCGTTTAAGGCACCGGCAACTTACTACGGTCATACAGCATCCCCAACTGAACCCCCGACAGGAAATCAGGCAGTTTAAGGTAAACAAGGTTAAGACGGTCAAGCGTGGCACGTATCGCATAACGTGGGTAAACGCGAAAGTGAACAATGTATCTTGTGTGCATGTGTATATGTTACCGATAGTTACAAATAAAATCACCCTCCCACACAAACTACTTTCTAGTGGTGGCGAAGAGAAATGGGAGAGTCGCACAATTTGCAAAACCCTCAAGCTCCAGTACTCCCAATCAATCAAGCAACATCCGATTTTGGATGTGGTACTGACAGAACGGGTTACCACACACATCACCAGTAGAGCTTTGCAAACTAGTCATTGCGACACGTCCCGGTATCGATATACAAAGAAACCTTCAGACGGAGATGGTCAGTGGCTGCGTTCGGCGAACGAACGCGACCTCTTCCTTCCTTAATGTCCGTTCTTAAACACCACCTTTACGGAAGACGCGCGAACATGCAAAGAAGAATCACTTCCTTCTCTGCGAGTGCGCGTAAGCAATCGACCTTTGCTGCAGACAAACCATTGATTTCCCGCTTCGCGCGATAATTAATGCGAATAAATATTTCTTTTCCCGTGCGCTAAAATCAATATGCAATAATCATGGCACAAACGAAGGTATTAGCAGTGGAGTGCATTGTGGCTTTGTCGATCTCGCGTACTTACCTTCGGCGCTGGTTTGCTGGTTTGCTTGTTCGGCCGACATGGTTGGATGCGTGGGCGGCAATCTACGATCTACGGTGTCCTTTCTGCAGCTTCCTTTTCTGCCTTGTGCGAACCACAAAAACGGACAGCAAGTCACACAGACTCCTAACCTGCAATAAAGAACACAGATGTGAGAAATCGCGATCGTAAGCGTCGTGATGATCGTGCTATGAAAAAGGGGTGCTCTTCTGACGGAAATGTGGCGGAGAGTGAAATTTATGGCCCGTTGGTGTCTGAAATTAGCTGATGCATGAAAAAGGGCTCCGCGTAGCGAAAGTTGTACGTTGTGCGAACAAAGCGGTGTGGGTGAATAAGATCACTAAAAAAGAAAACAAAACACTACTCTGCGGGTTACATCCGACGTCGACTTTAACCTAACCGCTGGGGGAAGCTGCAGCGCTAGCGATAGGCGGAAGAAGAAATATTAAGCCCAAATATGGAACCATCGTCCGTCATTGTGGTTGTTGTTTGGGTTCGAGGCTGATTTTATAGCCAGTTGCTTTGCGTCTGAAGCTGTGCTCATTGGGTGGTAAGCGATTCGTTTTCGCTTCTAAAGATGAAATGCTCTCGGAAACAGAGGGAAACACGGCTCGTGCGCGCACACACCAAAACCGACGAGGCAAGCTCTGCGTGGGCCCTTCTTCTTCTCGGCACGGGTGTGTGTACACTTAACCGGTCCCAGCGCTGCCCTAGGAAGGAAAGCTAATATGCGGGAACCAAAGTCAACGATACGCACGATCCGATGTCGATCTGGGTTCGTCGCAAGGAGGTAGCTTAAGCAATGCATCCCTCGTAGATAAAGTAGGAAACGTGGGGCGATATCGCTCGATCGGCGATCAACCCACCGACATGGTCTTAAAGCCCTTTCCGGATGTATGTGCATGGGCGCAAACGAAAAAGTGACTCATACAAGACGATCGCTGCAACTCCATCCAGACAACTCGCAGACGCACCAGAGAAAGAAAAAGTGCACCAAACGTAGAGACCGATTAAACAAGGGGCTTCTTCCTCTCGCGATCAATCTCCTTTTACGTGCGTATGCCCGAACAAACCAGAATTTCCAGCTCCAAGTGTGCGTGCGACGAAAGAAAGTGCAAGTTTAGAGCAGGGCAATGTCGTCTCGAGTTGACGACCAACGCATCGGACCATAGTAAAAGTGGTTTAGATACACAGGAAGCTGTAATGGAATCCATTATGTTGGGATGAAGGTAAATTTGATCGAAAATTATGATGGAAAGCAGGATGGAGGTTTTCAATAGTTATTTTCATAGATAAGAAAGGATCGAATTAAAATAACCACCGCGGCACCGGGCACGCTCTTCAGAGGAAATATTTGTCAGAAGGAGTAGGTGGATTAATTAACACGCCACTTTAATTAGTACTAGTATGACGAATCTCAACATTAGGACACTTCAACATGTTGCTAAACGAACCTAATTTTCGTGTTTTACTTTTAATACTCTTCCTTACACCGTTCGTAAACAAAACGAGATGCGTAGAAGAATGTACAATCTAGAACACAGCTGGTGTTTCTGGAACGACAAAAATTATTATCCAGTTCTTTGTATGCGCGTGTTTCACCCTCGTATGAAAGCAATGAACTCAGCAAACAACAGCACGCGCGCCATATGCAACCGGTGAAACAAAGCAACCAATGTGCGATCGCTATATGCAGGAAAGCGGCAGTGTAAGCGAAACAGGACACAGAATTCGCCCGAAACCCAACAGAATAACGCACGAGGGGGAAAGCCTGGTAGCAACCGTCACCGTTTCAGGCCCAAAAACCTGCGACGTCATTTTTGATTGCTCTCGCACAAACCAATTCGCCCACAGTAAGCCGATGTGCAATAATATAACAGGGGAAGAACCGCCGCTCCGTTCACAATATTTCGTGAAATTTTAACCCTGCACGAAAATACTCACCGTACTAGTTGAAGAAGGGGATTGGATGCACAAACAATAAAAGAAATGTTAAAATTTGATACCGTGAGGTTAAAAATCACTTCGTTTTCTTTGATTTAAGTTCACAAAAGACACGGAGGACACGACGAGAACAACAACTACACTTGCGCTCGAGATGCGATTTCGGTTTAAATTGAAAACGGTTGCTTGCAAATGGGCTCCATATAAACGGCTGCCGCGCTGAGCGTGTTGCTACGAAGCAACACAGTGGGGTATCCGGTTATCCGCTGGGGTGCAAATTTTAATCAATCCAATGTAGATTTTGATTTTTTTATATTAGCACAGAGAACATTTTAAATTATAAAATACTGTTATCTTAAACATTAGGAAAACAATACTGTCATCTTTTCTTATTGTTTTCATTTTATTAAAACAAGTTACATAGGGTTCCCTACTTAATTCCGAATCACACATGCCAAAATTAATGTTATTATTTTTTTTAATTGTAATCTTATATATGTCATTCAAAATGAAGTAAGCAATCGGAAATATTAACGTTCATAATACGAAAAAACTGTTGTTGTAACTAGTTGGATGCTCGAACATCCAAAAAATTCAATTATCCGGCACCTAAGATATTTGGTGTTCTACTGTAATGCTAAACATTCAAACCCGGATAAAATATTTGAACCGCTTTTCCCTTCCAATATTCAAGAAATCTGCAATCAAACTCTTTCTTATTAACTGGATCATACTGGATCTCTACAATTACGTCAGGTAAAGGACTTAATGTAACTATAAATAACTTTAATTGTACTCCTTTGAATAAAGTAGTTAAGCTGGTTGAACAGATTCGTGGTTTAACAATTGTAACTTAAGTTAAGTAACTTAACTTAAGTAACTTGAGTTACGTTTGTGCATCATAAAAGAAGAGTGATGAAAACTTCAGCTTTGAAATAAGTAACTCAAATTTGACCTAGCAAAAATTTGTAGCGACTATATTTTTAAATTCAAATTTCCTATCTTACCAGATGTCAGTACATACCGGATGGTGCAGCTCGTTAAATCTTTTCAAGTCATCCACATGGACAAAGAAGGCCTGATGTTACCGTGACCTTAAAAGCCTGCTGCAAATCGTTCTTGCTTAAAATTGTAACATCTTTTCAGGACCACTTCAACTGAGCATAGAAGCCTAGAAGGATCACGCGATAATTTTTTGGCAATTGAGAATTATTGAGCTCGTTCAAGAATTATGCAGAATATTTCAGCTAATTTACAGAAGTTCAACATAAACTTTATGATGTTATTCATGCGCACCTGAAATGTTACAACATGTATTCGAAACAAACAGGGAAACAGGATAATCCTATAGCCACAAGTAACAATGCTGTGCATATTTATTCACATCCTATATGTCTGTACAGCGTTTATGTGTCAAATAAATTAGAATGTATCGCAGATTAGGAACGAAACAGAATAAAATAAAGAAAAAAAAACAACAACACACCAACACCCATCGTAATACGTCGTTGTTTCAGTGCATGCTATATGCCATTGCCAAGATTCCTATTCCCTGTCATTTCTCCTCACCTAGGGTGGGCCTCAACAACCAAATGCTAGTAGCAGTTTCGATTTCCGTAGGCTATGTTTAAGGCGACATGGTGGGCGCTCCTCTACAGCCCAACGTACGAGCAGAAGCAGAAGGTGAGAAACAGGATGCAGATGATAGCGATGATCGTCACCCATGCTGGCAGTGAATCTGAAACGTTCATAAGAGTTCATGAGTAGGGGAAGGGGATGCTTGGTTTGGTGACGGCACTTACGGCGATAGGGTAAACTGTGAACGCAGATGCGATTGTCGACGGAAATGGAAAGAACCGCCGCTTCCGTATCACCGGTAATTGCGGGCCCATTGAAGTTGGTCACCGGGAGGAATTCTAACCCGGTGACAAACATTGCGTGCGCATTCGGCACGTGCAGTACTCGCTGCATACTGAAGGCAATGTAGATCGAAACCGAACCGCTGAACATCGTGCCGATGGCAACGAAGCGCCCATCGTCGCGTACCGCCAGTGCCGCCAACGATTCGTCGATTTCCACCACTGCTGTGAGGCGACCCGCTTCTGGATCCCACTGCTGCAGCAATCCCTTGGCCTTGCCCGACTTTGCAAAAGGATTAGCGAGCGTAAACAGCCTAAACTTGTCCTTCTGACCCTCGACCAGCCCGTAGCGGCAGCGTTTCAGCAAGTAGCGACAGTTAGCCGGTGGATTCCATACCAGCTTTTTCGATTCCTTGTCCGGGTTGATCGACCAGATTACGCCCAGACCGTCCTTCGCAATCGATACGATGTGCTTGCTGTCCGGGCTGAAATCGAGGTCATCGATTTCCTTCGTGTGTGCCGCAATATCCGATGCGATCGTCATCTTTGGAAAGTTCCACACACGCAGATGCCCGTCCATGCCACCGGTCGCCATGAGGCGTCCGTTCGGGCTGATCCGCACCACTCTTTGCAATGGTTCCGCCTCGGTGAAGTCCGTCTGGACCGAGTCGGCCGTTTTAATCTCGAAGCGTATCTGTTTCCTCTGGCCCCCGGTCGGTGTTGGCTTTCCATCGTCCGACTTTTTCGGGTCCACGTTCGGCGCAAGTACCGGGGCTGCGGGTACCGTTGGCAGTATGCGCTGCTGTGAAATGCTTCTTCGTTTGCGCATCCCATCGGATTCTGGTTTGTTTGCCGATGATGCAGAGGACGGTGAGGTGGAGCCGGTGTAATCGCCAGAATCGATAATTGTGTTCACCAGATACATCTGGCAGTGGCTCTCCTGTCCCGCCATTAGGAGTGTTCGCTTTTCGTCGTTCTTCACCGCACAGTTCATCACCACCGTTGGACCCGTTTCGTGCCGTATCACCTCGTCCGCCACGTACTTTTCCCCGTCGTGGTAAATTTCGTAGATTTCCTAGCAAACAAAACAATACATTTTATTTCTGGCTTGATCGGTTGCGTGCTAAGTGAGGAAGATCAATGCTTACGAATCCATTGGCAACCCCCGTTTTGGAGGCTCCACCGCCACCAGCGACCAGGACGTGTCGGCTGGTGAGCATTTCGATTGCGTACAGCGGGAAGTTAACGCGTGCCAACAGGCCGTCTGCGGGTTTTCGGGCCGCGGACATGGTTGCACTTTTCACTTTGCCTGTACCCACCAACCGTTGGAATGTATTAGCATGGAATTTTGAGAAAATTTTAAACGAAAACACGGACACGGGAATCGATTATTTTTACTTCCACGTATTAAAATAAATAAATAAAAGAGGTTAGCTCATGCCAACAGGGAACTTGTGATACAGTGACAACCGTAGAACGACTTATTTTTGATATATTTTTCGGGAAATTTTACGCATGTTTAATAATAACATGTATTCTCAATGTAATCAAAACATCAATAAAAGGATTTTTGATTAAAATAACATGTAGCTCTAAAGAAAATTTGATGCCTTCAGCAGTGAAATATGACATTCGATTCTTGTAAAGTTAAATCAGCTGTTTCCGATACAAACTGTGAAAATGACATTAGAAATGTTATTCAGTACAAATTCAGCGGCTAATGCGGTAAGTTTATTTTCAAAGCTATAATTTTTCCACCATACTTTGGAATAGAACAATAAAATAGTTTGAACAAAACTTAACAAGCCTTACAAAAACCCAATTCAATACAATCTAAATGTGTATATATTGTTCATTTATTTATTCTAGATTATAGTTTACAGTAATAACTGAAAGATGAAGTTGCTATTATTCCATAAATGTGCTCGATTCCTGCAGTTTCTAATTTGTTCGTTAAAATATTGAACGAAAAATTATTGAAATATCCGTGAGCGCCATCTACTGCGAGTGGCAAAAGGTAATTATTGTCGAAATCGCGCTTTTATGATCTTAAGTGAGAAATTATAGAACTAATAATATTTACCATAATATCATGCTGCGTACGTTGAAATCAAAGTGGTATAATTATGGGGCATGAGAAACACGTACGCAGCTCAAGCATTTTTATAGAAGACTATAGGTTCAATTTTTTATCGTATTATACAAAAAAGCGCCTGTCTTTAGTCCTTTCTTTACACTATAGATGATGCTGTAAATTTTTCGTTGAAAATCGGTACTGCCCTTTTTGTAACAAAACTATAGTTTGAAGTAAATACGTAAAATTCTAGTCAAATGTATTGATAACTTACGGGGAATAAATTGCGTGATTTTAAGAATAGTATAAAAACACAATATTTGCATTAATTTTGCGCAAAGCTTCAGCGATACATTCGACACCTTGACAAATGACACCGGCGCTTTGTTGTTGACTCCATTTTTATTTTGTTTGTTTTGCAAAGATTCCGGTAGCTGCGAGCTCGCGAGCTACAACGCGTTTTAGGTTTTATTTCTTTCCATTTTTCTTATATTTCCGGTCCAAATTCTCTTGTAACACCACGTTTAACATGTGTGGCGGCGGATTGCTTATAACGAGCCGCAGTTTCCTGTGGTTTACGGTAACGCTCATCGCGTGCATGACACTGTTTGGTGCGATCGTCCTGCCGAAATGGCTCATCGGTCCGGAGTGGATAGAGATTCCGAACGAGGAAGGCAACTTTACCATCTACCGCCATCCATCGGTAGGAATCTACAACAGGTAAAGTTCGGGATGATTGTATTTTATCGCATTTGCCCATTAACGAGCACGGTGTTTGCAGATGTAAGCGCATGGGCCGTGCGGAGTACAACTGTGGCAACTTCGATCTGAACGGGCTGTTGACGGATTCGAGCGTGTTCCCGGTGCCGTGGAAGTTTACCATGTTTCTGATGTGCGTCGGAACGATGCTCCTCGGCCTTACGTTGGTCACCATGCTCAGCACCTGCTGCCGGATGCATTCGTTCTTCGGCTTCAGCATGCACAAACTGTTGTGCATCTTTCAGGCCATCGCCGCTATGATGGTGCTATTCGGCTATCTGATCTATCCGCTCGCGTGGGACGTGCCGCGTGTGCGGAAACTTTGCGGCCCGGATTCGGAGGCCTACTCACCGGCCGACTGCACGCTGGGCGCTTCCGTGTATCTCGGCGCGATCGGTGTCCTGCTCGCGTTTCTCTCCACGGTGCTCAGCCTGAAGGCGGAGGTTGCTTACTACAGCTCGAAGGCCCAGCGTCGCGTCATCGATGGGCAGGTGCTGGTGTGCGTGATGTAGAAGAAGAAACAGACGGAATCTCTTCCCCCAGCCAACTGGAGCGGGAACTATATTGGAAGTTTTCGCGTGACATTCTAGCGCAGAGCACGAACTTAGCAAGCATCTAGGTGGCTGAAGCGACAGACATCAAAGATGGCTGGAAAATGGCGTCACGGTTGTGTTCAGTACCCAGATTTCGGAAGCACAAAGAACAAAATTAAACCAAAGGCCTTGCCTCCTCCTCAAAAGGCAGCAAACACTCGGGAGGAGGCAGAACACTACACCAAGAAACGTCCAGTGACTCCATGCCAGTGTAACGGAAAGTCTTAAGGAAACGCGTGCTCTCTCTTATTTTAACGAATCTCAGTGCCTTTTGAAGCATATTTGCTGGCATATTTACGCGCATTATTAGTGTTAAGAGTAAAGAACATTCTTTTTCTCCGGAAACCTACCCTTCTCGACCTATTAAGTGCCAAGGTATTGCATTTTGTACGCCATATATACACTAATTTCTCTGACTTTTAGAAATATACAACATGTTTTATACCCATTTTTTTTCTTAACAAACTTTTCTTGATCGTTTATCGCTTATCCCTGCATGAACAAAATGGTGAGATCGACACACAATAGTTTTCACTGCTTACTTTTCCGCTTGCCTTTCGTTCCCTCGCCAGCACCCTTTCCTTTCGAAGCCTTCTCCGCCTTCAGCTTGTCGATGTACACGCTGTGGCCAGTTTTCTTGAGATGATCGAATAGTTTGTTTTTCGATACAAACTTTTCCCTACACGTTACACATATGTGATCGGTGGAATCGGCCTCACCATCCGACGCTTTCGTGGGCCTCGAAGTTTCAGAAACTTCCGGTTCCATCGGTTCGTCCTTTTTCGCCGCCTGCTTCGGTTTGCTTTTCTGACTCGAACCATCGGTTGGCTTTCCTTTCGCTTTGCCTTTTCTGTTGGATTTACCTTTACCTCCCCCGGTCCAATCGTCATCATCGTCACTGGGTGCGGCTAGGTTTGTTGTGCGGCCCAGCCGGATACCAATCGCATCGCCGCCGTCCACTTCGTTCGCTTCATCGTCGGATGATTTTATCACAGTAGCCGCACTGTTAAGTACTTTCTTTTTACCTTTGTTTTTCTTCTGCTTATTTTTCGTCGCTTTCTTTTCTATTTCTTCATCCGTTTCGGGTTGTTCGTTGTCGGAAACGTTCAGCGGCTCGTCGTCATTCGATAAGCTTCCATCGTCTTGCTCTTTTTCAGCGTCGATCGCTGCATTTTCCTCGATTTCTTCACGCATTTCTTTCCGAAGAAGTTCGACGTTGAGCTTATGCTTTTTGGAAGATTCGTGGTTTTCGTACGAACTGCGATTGGCAAACATCTTATCGCAAGCCACACAGTACAGATCGTCCACGTAGAAGCTTTCCTCGCCGTTTTCGTTCCGGCTCACATTCAAACCGGCCATTGCGTCTTCCAGTCCATTGATTTGATCCGCTTCAGCGTCCGACTCGTCCTCGGAGTCGTCGGCGTACGTTGCTTCCAGTTTTCTGTCAGAAAAAGTAGAGTTATTAACAACACAAGTATTGCGATCGTTCCACAACATACGCCGTTCCCCTTTTAACATGATGGTTAATTTTTCATCTATTCCTTTCTTGTTCTCCTTTTAACTTACCTCAACTGCTCCTCGTACGTATCGTTGAAAAGGTTCGACGAATTGCGCTGCTGCTCTTCGATTTCCCGCTGATTGCGACGTATCTGATCCAAGCGGTTTTGCTCTGATTTCAGCCTATTTTGGATGGCTCGTTCCTCAAGCAGCTTCTTATACGCCTGCACACGTTTATCACGCTTCTTCACAAACAGAACCAGACTACGAATTTCTTCGTTCCGCTCCTTGCGGGCTTTTTGCTGCACTTTCTTGTTGTCCTTTTCGATAGCCTTCAAGATACGCCGATCACGTATCTCGGCTACGTTGTGCGGGTTCAACCAGGCGTAGCTTTTCTTGGTACAAAAGCCCTCCCAGTAGCCGTAGAACACTCGCACGATCGTTTCATAGTCGGACTGCGAGCTACCGAACTTCGGTATGGTATCGAATTCTTCTTCTGTGTCAAGGAACTCGACTTCTTCCGTGGCCAGCTTGTTGAACACTTCCGCGTACACCGCGTAGAATCCACCCGCTTCGTCCCCGTAGCCCTTGTAGCAAGAGGTGGTAAAGTATTGGAATACGTCCAACGAATTGTCCTCGTAATCCGTATGGCCACCGCGTAGGATTTGTTCGCGATGGTTATCGTACCTAGGGGCGGAGAGACAAGCTGTGATAAACGCACATAATCCCTTCGCAGCAATCTTACCACGCGCGTTCCTGTGGATCCGAAAGCACATCGTAGGCGGCCTGCACGAGCAGAAACTGTTGGTTCGCTTCCTCGGCGTTGTCAAGGTTTTTGTCCGGATGCCAACGTAGGGCTAGTTTGCGGTATGATTTTTTAATCTCATCCGCCTCGGCTGTACGTGTGATTCCGAGCACCTCATAGTGGCACTTCATTTTCCTTTAACGGTTACTTTATGTGAATTTTTCTCTGCAAAGCCAATCGAGAATCGCAGATTTGCCAACGGAATGCAGAAAAAGAAATTTTCGTTTTGACAGTACCGCGGAGCGCATGCAATGAAAATAACAACAAACATTTCACGTTGTTCGAGCCAGCTACGGCTAGCTTGTGGGGCTGTGTCTATACCTGTACTTGAGGTGTTGAGGCATCTCGCAGCTGCCGGTGTCCAAATTAGGGCGGAAACTTTAAGATTTCGTAGCAATCTGGGTAGTGCTTGAAATACGAATTCGTTGGTTATTTTATTAAAGTGGAAGAGCTTAAACAGATTTTGTAACGCGGTATGATGCCGAGGAGCCCTTCTTATACTGGAATAATGTTTTACCTGTTGGGTTGGCTCGTTAAACTTCCGCTAGTGTTCCAACAGTGTGGAACCTGTGCTGCGAATATGGATCTTGCCGATAAAGAAATCATTGCGTACAATTGTTAGTATATAAACAGGATCAACAATTTGAATAAAGCAGATTCTATCCAAATTTCACCCTAAGGAGTTACTTTCTGTTTGGTGGGTGTTGCGGGCAGAGGTTCTTTCGGAAAGGTATCCGCGAAGGTTGATACCTACTTCCGTCCTCGTCCGTAACGAATGCTGCGTCTTTGCCAAACTTCAAAGCTTTAGCTGGTGCAGGAGATCTTTCCCAAATAAACGTACTCGGTTGGAGTCCTTGGTTAGAATCTGGTTTATTCAGAAATTTCGGCTGCTTATATACTAACAATCGTACATGGATTTGATACGCGCATTTCACAATGTGTTTTAATTATTCCTTTGTTATTAGTTCTGACCTGTGATTTATTTGTTTTTCAAGAGTGTTCTGATTCTAACAAGTGCGTGTGACACATTTTATGTTTACTTCATAAATTATGCTCGCGGTTATTCTGATGCTCTTGATCAAGACGCACATTTTGTGCTTACGATGAAAATTTTATGCTGTGTGATCGTGCCCTAACGTTCTGTGAAGCATATTTTATGCTGACGAAGCATTTTATGTGCCCTGGTGGTTCGCGTGTCCTTAGGTTGCGCGGATCATGGTGTTTACATTTGAAGCGTTTGCTGCGCGCTTCGTTGCGTGGAGTGGATGGATGTTTATATTTGAAGCGTTCGTTCTCACGCAGCGCGCTTCGTCGTGGCGATCGGATCGTGTTTATATTTGAAGTGTTTTATAGCAACGGTTGTTTATTTAGTTGATATCGTACGATACATTGGTTCTGAGCGCATATCGATGCTTCGCATATGAGTGCGTTTCGACGTGTATTGACATTTTTTGACATGTTTATGGCGCATTTGTTTTGAAGTGGTTTCGTTCTTTGAGTGAGCGCATAGCGACGCGTTTGGGTTGAGCGCATATCGACATGTATCGACATGTTTTGACATTTTTATGGCGCTTTGTTCTGAAGTGAATTCGTTCTTGAGCGATCATAACGACGCATTGGGATTGAGTGCCTGGGTTTGAAATTGATCCATGATTATTGAATCATTATGTCGCTTACTCAACAGTGGGATCTCCAGCTGATGCAGAATCCAAGTTTAGTGTAGACGCATAAAAATCATACCTTCGTGTGATCCACCCCCTTTGAACTCTACCTGAACAATGTTTGAGGATTGATGGCGCATGCGATGTGCTTAGCCCCATGTCGTAGACTGGTAGAGTATTGACTACAGAGAATATGTTCCCCGTGATTACGTAGAAAGAGCATACAGAAGCCTCCAGACACATATATATATATGAAGCACGTATATGTATTTATACCTCAAAGCATGACTTATATATCGAAAAAAGTGTTCAAGACGAAATTCTTCGACATCACGGTGTCACGATGAATGAAAATAAGCTGTCAGAAATTCTATATGACCCTGATCCAATTGTCCATGGGTTTCAAACAGCATACTAAGCAAGTGCTGTTCCGTAGCAAACCATGGTAGATTTTGGAAAATTATATGTGTGTGGTGCGAATCTTAAGTTGCGTACGCAGCCACCCGATTATCGCTCACAAGCGTTGTCACCTGGTGATGCGTGTGGTTTCGCGTCTTAGCTCGCTGAAAAGAAACTACCAAACCTATCATGGCTAAAAATATGCTGTCATGGATGTTTCGATCACTTCATGTTATTCACTAGCGGTCGGACTAACGGACGTACCTATCACGTTCTTCGCAAAGAAAGCAGACAGAGGATCATGTCATGTTGAGAAATATCTACACGTGTTACCAAAGGAGTTTCAAAATCTTCACGTTAAAAGTGAAATATTGTCAGGTTATTCAGTGGAATAACTCCAACTCTATCGAAAGAAAAGTGAAGAAATATATGAATATATGAAAATCAACATTGTAGAGCAAATGATTGAATGAGTTAAATTTAATCCAATGCGTCCAATGCGTGACATCTACTGAAATAACTTTACTAGTATTAATATGAGAAAAAGATAAATTTAAATAATACCACAAGTATTTAAATATTCGTGTTTAGTACTTGAATTCAGTTCAGTACAGTTTCAGTGCTTAAATTAAACTTTTTCATCGAACGCGCTTTTATTCAAATTTAACATTAACAGGGGTGTTTCATCTTTATTAGAAACATGTGCTAAACAATTGCCCTTGAAGCTGAGCCGATGGTAGCAATGCAAGCTCAACTGAAAAAAGTTCGTTAACTGCAACATTTCGTGTACCTGCTTCTTCATAAAAGTAAACCTACAGGTCTTAGAAGATTATATCGTTTGTCGACTGTCGAAAGCGATAGTTGCTGTACTGACGATCGATGTAGAACGCGAATACTAACACCTTTTCTATTCTTTCTGGCTATTATGATAAGGATTGTAACTCGTAAATCCCCTCTCAACTTGTTACAGTACTTTGAAAACCCGGATAAGCGTACGTTTCTAGATGTACATGCGGGAGGTAGACGTAAAGGATTTAAAATTGGAAGCAAAATCTATACTTTGTTCAATTTTGATGCTGTATGTATATTTTTTTTATTTAATAGACTGTGCATCACAAGAGCTTCCTTTTTATGTGTTTGCAATGGACACAAAAGATTGGCCATAGATATAAAAGCTATGACGAAACTCTAGTCGATTGTTTTCTGTTGAAACAGGTGTTCTCAAAGCATATTATTTCTCTACAAAATATTATTAGACTTTTGTACTACTAAACACGAGCTTATTTGAAGCCGGTATAAAAAAGCAGTGGTGTTTAATAATGCTTACAATAAACTGTTGAAAAATGTGTCTCATTTTCCAAGAGGGATCCTTGGTGTTACGCAAGAAAGCTTCAATTTATTATTGAAACGGACCCAACGGATATGATCATCAACTCGGGGACTTCTAACATTTCGGTTTTTGCACTCGTCTGCTCCCATAGAATGAATGCAAAACGCATTTTTTCTCATCAAACGTGTCATAAACCGATTGTAAAAGAGGTTTGCTAGCCGGTTGCTGATGGGCTTTTTTTGTTTGTTGCTTGTGCTCCTTTTTGGAAAATGTTCTCCTCTGGAGAACTCCTTTAATCATCCTCCTCATCATCACCGCTATCCTCAAAGAAGAAAATGCGGAAAAGGAAGAAAAGAAAGGCACGGGTCGATTCGCTCAAGTCAGGACTTTTAGACTTTCAGTTTCAGAGCTTTTTTGTGCGTTTATGTGAACAACTCGCTCGGGTGGTCCTTTTGGTTCAAGTACCAAAGCGGCTTTCACTCAAAAGAGCAGCAGCCTCCTCGGGAAGAAGATGTTGGTAGGAGCACTTTGATCGGATAGTGGTTGTGTGTTCATAGGCATTTTTTTTCTCTCGCTAGCCTCATCAGACTGCGTCATTTTTGTGCCATTTTCTTCGATTCGTTAGGTTGAGCCATTTTTGCCATCATCAGTTCATGCTTTCTTGCCGCAAAAGAATCCTTTGCGAAGGAGGGCTTTCTATTTTCGTGAGTTTGTCTAGCTCCTCGACGACCGTAGTGCGACATTCCACTAGTATTTAGTCGGGACCACGGGTAGTCAGGAGCTCGCAGCTCCCGAAAACATGATACAAATATGAGTTGGCCGGCGATCGTCGGCAGTTTTCCATCAGTTTCCGGTTTCCCATCCCCTCGCTCAATCTTATGTAGCTGATGAGATTCATTAGTTGATCTGTGTTGCTTTGATGTAGAAAAATGAGATATCGAATGCGGACCACGTTGGTATCACCTGGCTTTTTGCTACTGAGCAGCGGCAATAAAAGAGTTTCTTCCCTTTGAGGTCTCAAAACCAGCTACCATCGTACGGTCTAGAAAGCAAACAGGATGCATTGAATCGCAAATGCACCGAACAGATCTAATAATGTATCATTTTTCGGCCGGAACGGAGAAGAACAGATGGCTTTAGTTTTCTTGCTTTCCCATCGAAGAAAGTCCCACGAGCAAAAGGTTCGTGATGCGTGCTCTGTGTATGTGTATGAGCAACGAAAATGAGGAAAGGCTCGGATCGATCGGTCGTCCGTTCACATTTCAGCGTTCATGGAGACGGTGAGGAATTTTTTGTTTTTATTTTGCAACACACGGATTGGTCGTAAATGAAAACTTTTTTTATACCGGAAAACCTATCGGGATGCTATTGCTGGAAGAAAAATATAAGTGTCCGTTCTAATGTCGAATGCGATGCATTTGGTGGGGCTTGAGAAAATGTTAACGATGCAAATTTTCAATTCTTTTCCCCGAGCATAACGAACCTTCTCTTCAAACTGATAGTAACGTAGAGTTGTACACAAACAGTTTATATTGCACAAATAAAGATAAGAATGTTGTTAAAAATTGTATGTATGTTTTTAGAATTCCAACATCGAAAAAGTTATAAAACAAGATAATTAAAGATGTCTTACAACCTAAAATTTATTTTATCAATGCAAGTGAAAGGTAAACTGTGAATTTATAAAGGAAAAAAACTAAATCATAAATATACGAGCAATCATGTTATGCTACAAAAAAAAAAAACAAAAACAAACTGATTCATATTCGAACAATTACGTAGATAAGATAATTTTCACTAGTTACGGAGTCGCATTTTTTCCCTAGACATTTTTTGCCTGTGAGCAATCAGAAACACATCAATGGGAACCGATGGTGATCGATTCGTCGATCTGAGTATAGTTCACTGTAGACTTATCATAAAATACATATTTGAGGTTTTGATGTTATCAGACAATGTTAGGCCGTCCAAACACAACACAAACCATAAGAGTAGTACTTTTTTTTAGGTTATACCTTGACTCAAACTGGTAGAGTTCCACTTGGTTTAGCCAACGTACATGCTGAGGAACACCCTCCTGGTAAGATATATGTCTGAAATCCTCGTGAGAAAGAGTAACTATCGTATTAAGCTGGTCTTCGACGTCGTTAGAATGTCAGGTCCAATTCAAAACATTATATTCTCCTTTGCAAAATATTAGTGTTTTGGTGTCCTCCGTAGGAGCAGACGTATCAGGATGTGGTATATTACGCACTTTGAATGAGGAAGAGGCTTTTTATGGCCTGATTTTCTTGAACCATGCGCCACCGAGTTTCGCTGCTTAGTTGTCGTCCGAAGTTACCTAGTTACCTACGGTATCATACAGCAACAGGAATTAGAATGGTGGTTGTATGGTGTAATTCCATCCGTAAAGTGAAGCACAGGATGATCGATAATAAAATAAAAATTTAAATTTAATTCAACTTATATTTCCGTAATAATATGTGATACTAAAATTTTAACTAAGGCGGTAAACTGCTTTTAACGTTTACTGTTAAACAAATGGCTTTTACTGCCAAAAGACCAAGAAACGGTTGTAAACAAATTAAGGCAACAAAGCGTAGAACATAAAGTATAAACTCTCTATAATTGTTTTTGTTAACAGGAATATGAATGGATTATTAAGTCAAGAGAAAATCTATATTAAAAAAGAATTGTAATTTTGGACTTACATAGAGATAAGACATAGATAATTTTACATAGAGGGTTTTGAATAAGTTTACCTTGCGCTCTCTTTAATCTTATACTTAATACAGCAACTTGCAAGTAAAACAATTGATTCAAAACTATGTTTTTAATGATACAGATAGAATAACTATTCTCACAAGTTCGATTGAATATTGTAGAAACAAATAGAACAAAATATTGAAGAACAAAAAAGGGGAAAACAAGATATTTAAGTTCTGAAAATAAAACACTTCATTACAGCGTGTATAACTTTGACACGGCGTTTCTGATTCCATAAGAGCTATGCAATGTAATGAAAAGCTGTTCAAAATACCTTTACCACGAATCGAGATGGAAATGAAAGGAGCTAAACAATCATAAACACAAACATAGATCCTCTGCAATTGACCCACTTGGAAAGTCGTTTCCTCCCCCAACAGCTTCTTAATGCATAAAAACAACAGCCAAGAGCTCAACAGCCGTCTCGGGACTCCGCAGCAGCACAAAAGTTGTAAGTAGTCGATACGAGAAGTAGCTGCAATTAAAATGGAAATTACGGAAATTGCGAAAATTATATACTTTCTACGAGTGACGAGTCGAGATGGTTAAGATTTTGGGTAGAAAAGGTTTGAAAATCAAAAGTGCGCTCTAGCACTAGTCCGCTTCTCCATAGACAGCTTGTCTAAGATGTTCGAAGCGTAATTATAGGTTTTGGTAGTTGAACTACAGAGAAATAGAGCCGAGAGCGATCTGTGTTTGCACGAATAATTGCTTGGCGAAGCATCTTTGATTTATCTAGAGAGTCCTGGAACGGTTAATTTGCTAGACGGCTTTGCTGTTAAAAAAGCGAAATAAAGTTTTACTAATTACTAGTTGAAAATAGTAAAAGAAACGAATTCTTTCCATTGGAAATCTTTGGGAAAAATTTAGTAGCTACGCAACTGGTTGAGACAGTGGAACACAGTGGATTCAACAGCGGAGCTGAGTTATCCCCTGTTGGTTTCCTCAGGTGCTGAAGGAAGATTTACGATTACATGCGAAAAAGGCTTGAGAATGCAATTTTGCTGACAGGGTGTGTGCGATCATGGTGGGTCCGCATTCGTGGAAGGTTCTTTAGGGATGGGACGAACGGAAATGACACGTAAATCAAGTTACGACGATGCAGATCATTAGGAGATGTGCCTTAAATATGTGCGTTTATGGGGCTCCTGTGGAGTTTTATATCTTTTCAACGTATGTATTTGTGTGACCTAGAATGATAAAGAATGGGAGAATCCGGTATCCCTTTTCGACAGGACTTTTACTTCTCTCCCAAAAGGAACTCGACTTATCCATTAGAAAACCAAAACCAAAACAAATAGTAGATCAGCATCGGTGGTCGCTGCGAAAGAAGAAAATCAAGCCCTAGATGGGATTCGGTTGGTTTGCAGTGCATATATGCGTCTGTCTGTGGACGGGAAAACGAAAGAATAAATTTCATTCGAATTACCTTTTTTTTCATCCGTAAACCTAGCCAAGAAAACTCCACCAGGTAACGACGCGGACACACGGGAATGTGGTCATAAAACAAAGTTCTACGATCGAAGGGTTCTTTTTTGCTGCGGTGGGGAGGGTTTTTATTATTTCGGTTGCTCTTTTAGCGAAGCAATAGCCGGCGGCCTTGATTGAACGAATCTGTTTAGTCAGCACCAGGGCGTAAGGTGCGACACCAGGGACCGGAAGTGATGGAAGCCCAAGGCATAAATGTAGCCATCAAAGCCTTGAGAGGAAGGGAGAGAACACGGAGCACTCTGTCCGGTGAAGAAATAGTGTGCCATTTGCAGGTTTATGGATGTATTTTATCTAAAAATCGATCCGCAGGTCGAGAAGTGGAATATGTCTGAGTGTGTTTGTGCGTATTTCAAACAAGCGTGTCATCAAGCCACAAAGGTATCTTTTTGCTAGCTGGTTTTGTGTTTTGTAAAGGAGGGTTTTAAGTGTACGTGAGCAGTACGGCTTACAACTTGTCAAATAATAGCAGTTGTTTATAACTTCATTGCAGATGTAATAAATACAATGAGTGTTCCCCGTCATGGCACATACTTGTACTATGCTGCAAACATCTTTTTAATATCTTCTCTATTCTTTTTATATCTGTGCCCTAAGCTTGCTAAAAAAGTGTTGCTATAGTAAAAATTTTATAACGATTTACATAATTTCATGTTTTTTAAATAAAATTTTGCCCATGTATTTCGAATTACATTAATTCGAAATTAGCAAAATAAGTAGCAAATTAGTAAAGATTTGTTTCAGGTAACATCGAACAGGAACTCAGCAACAAGGAAAACATGATTTTTTTAGTGTTCGCATTAAGTAATGTGATAGAGTTTTATTTCTTTCTTAGATCACTTGTAGTTTCTAATGTACTAAAAAATCACTTTTAAATGAAGTAACATTTTTCAACAGTATTTTTAAAACTGTTAACGTACAGGGCACCATTTTATACAACACGAAACGCTTTCAATAATAGCCATCTATGGATTGTTGATAAAAGTGCATGTATCTTTAAACATGACTTATACGGTATGTTGGAACGACAGCCTTTAAATTTTCACCTGAACAAAATTTTCAAAATAGATTCACATTACGCCTTCTCGATAGAGTGTGCATAGTCTGATAGAGTCTGATAGAGTCGATAGAGTCGATAGAGTCTGATAGTCAATAAAGGGCAGGCTGCGAAATTGATAGACGATTAGTGGCTCACGGTTGCGTTGACAAAAATCAATTTCCTTTCATCGCGAGATAACGTGGCGCGCTGTCTTCGCGTACGAGGGGTCACGCCAAAAAACCGCATAAAATCCCATTATAGCTTGCGGGGGAGGGTGAGGGTGCTAAACTCAGGACCTCACACCCTCTTCTCTCCTTCCACTTTTTTGCTGCTTCTTACAAAATATAAACCCAGCGATTGAGGTTTAGGGTGTGGCCATGCGGAGTCTGGCCAATGTTTACCGCACACAACACCTTGAAGGTTTTTTTTGTGTAGTGTTGCTATTCCTGCTTTTTACACCATCTGGCGAGATCTGCCATGCAACACGCTCCACTGCCGGTGGCACGTGGCGGTCTATGAATATGACGCCTTACGTGGTTGGGAGCTTGTTCGAGAAGGGCAATATTTTTCCACATCCTCACTGCCAACTGCCCCGACGACCCCGACGCAAAAGATCCTCGAGGGCGAAGGCATTATTCATATGTAAATCGCATCGTCCGTACAATGTCGGGTCCCACTGACGGGTATGAAGTGGTTTTGTGTAGCTTGTGTTGCTTATTTTTCCTCACACCCCTCCGCGAGTCCGTCCTTCCCAACGCTTGGAGAAAATAAAAACGCTTTTTCGCTCGCCTACTTCACCACTGCAGTGCGTTTCTAAAATTACCTTTCAAAGTGATTGACACGAGCCAGGCTGGTATGGATGGAAAAGAAAGCTCTTGTAGTGCCCACGATAAATCGACAGCTTGCAAAGACGCACATAAAATGGGCGATGAGCTATTTCCAGTTCCTACCTCTCCCTTCTATCTCTCTCTATTTTACCACCTCCTGATTTCTAGCAGTACACAGGATGGAGTAGAGTTTACACACAGTACGCTTCATCGAGCGCACGAGCTGCAAAATTAGCGAGTAAATTTTCCCGCCCGAAACCGAAAAGTTCGTTTCGTTAGAAGTTCAAAGTAAAGTGGCTAAATGTATGGGGAATCCGAACAGTTTTCGGGATCGCCTTAATAGTGTCGCGTTTGCGCTGATTACTGTACTGGGTCATGCTGTTAATGTTGTGGCTTTGAAATTTTAAACAAATGGCTTTGAAGAACCAGCCGCCGAAATGAAAATCCAAAAATTGGTTTGTTTTTTCTTCTTTGTAATGTGACGTGATCGGAGTTTAAATACAGACGGTGAAATGGATGTACAAATACATTATAATCTTGTGGAGCAACATAGAAAATGTTTTTAAGCGTAGTGAACATAAAATTGAGCGAAAGATATAATTTGGTAATATTTCGTCAAAATAAAATACATATTTGCTAGAAGACCTATTAACATATGAAACAGGAACGACTTACAGGAGGAGGAGGAAAGTTACAGTCGCTTTACTATATTTTTATTTCAAATTTCAATGTATCAAAAATTGTCATAAAAATCTGTACAACTTAAGAATTGATTGTAAACAATTACTATCCATATATCTTGCCTTAGTGCAAATTTTGAATAATGTTAGTGGATATACAAGTTATGAAAGGAATAATTTGAGTCTTGTTTTATTACTCCATTTTTGTTAGGTATTTTGGGATCATCAAGTTTAGACCGGAGAATTTCTTTAAATTTTAATAAAGAGAACTTAATTTTTAACAATAATTTCATACCACCGAATAGTTCGATCATGAAAATATAAAATACGTTACAAAAATAAATGAAATAAATAAAACAAAATCTACTCGTTATAGTGTAGATATTTAAAATACGATAAATAACTGTTTACAAGCTCTTGTAATGAATCTTTTATATTGACTGTATATTTGCGATTAGGTTATGGTAAATAAAGAATAGAAAATTTTGATATGAAAAATAGATAAACTTATCGATGTACATAACAAACAAAACCATGCAATTACAGCCCCGAACATACGTAAAGATAACTTTCCATCATGTACATAACGAATTCACGCACGCTTTTCACACTGTGGTCGACGGGATGGTTATATGGTCTGGCCTCATTGCCTCGTATACTAAGGTAAGTTTTTCGATTCCTGATTCGATAAATTTGCATATTTCATGTATGTGTGTGTATATGTAGGAACCTTGTTTTGCTGTTCCAACACTCTCCCGGACACATTGCTCGATTCGGAGAGCAGTTATTGGTGTCGATTGTTTGATAAGATTGCATTACGAGTAATCCCGCTGTGGACGGCTGTACCGTAACCGCAAAACAGCTGTCGGTTGCAGCAGCAGGAAGCGTATGCATCAAAAACCCACTCCATCCGCGCTACTCAAACTCTACATCGTTGTGGTTTTCAACATCCGCTGGTGCTGGTGGTGAAGGTTTCTGAGGCACGCCACAAAATGGACCTGAGCGCCTTCCACATTCTGAGTCATAAACCAACAAATCATGTAATTGTTTCTGCTTTCCTCAAAATCTGACAAGTCTAGCATCGGCGAGGAAAGTACGTCCACCGATACAACACAATTCTCAATCAACACGTAACGACCTGGTGGACGCATCGGTCCGATACGGTTCGGGATAAAAAGGTTATAGAGCGTTTGTTCCATCGTTTTCCAGTCGTCCTGCCTTTGCCGTTGATTGGATCAGCATATACACAAGCGATCTAGGAGGTAGCATAAGAAATTAGCATAAGATGAAGTGAAGCAGTCGGCTCCGTCGAAGGTATCTTCGTGTTCTGGTATGGATCGTAGAAAAGTTAAAATCAATTAAGCAGATTTGTGCATTGCCCTGGATGAAATCAAACCAGATCAAAAGGAAAGATCGATGATGAGCAATATTGGGGCGAAGGAAGAAAGGAGGACGAAGCTGCACATAATTGGGGGCACGTGTTTTGAATGCGTAATCAATTTCAAAGATCGATGTTAAATGCGTTGTAGAGGCGATTGATGAATGTGAATTTTAATGGGTTCAATATTTGTGCCGAGGTTAGAATTGAGGCTGGGTGTTATTGAATTTAGGTTCTTTATGTGATGCGACTGCTTCACACATGTTTGCATAATTGTTTGTGCATGATCTCATGGGACGTTTTGCTCTTCACTTGACATTTGGTTGCTTTTGATGGATGGTGGTTCGAATAGTGCATGTTATCAATATTGATCAACAATATTGTTGTCTCCGGTAGTTAATTTACCATTAGATACATTTTTCTACAGATGAGAAACTACTTTCGTCTTTAAGATTTAGTTCAAATTCCTCAAATACCGACAAAATTAAAAATAGATAGTATGAAAAAACGGGGTTTCACTTGTAAATCATATTTTCCCTTGAAATGAAATTTTTTACATTTTAAGTTGGATGCCGTCTGTTTTAGAAAGGAAACGATGGTGGTTTGGCGTTTAAAATGTGAATTTTTAACGTATACGTTTAAATGTGGTAGAAGATTTTTACCTTTATCGAAACATTAGTATGTTGTAATAGTTAGAAGTTTTATCTGAATTTAAAAATGAACTAAGAGTGAACTCTGATTACGAGTAAAAATACCTTCCTTTTTGATATAGTTAACAAATACAAACTATAATGACGTATGTGTACATCGGTTTGCTGGAATGAAACGGGTTGTATGAAACCAAGCTTGCAGGAAACTCGTCAATCGCGTTCCCCACGTTCACTTTATCGGAAAACAACAAACGTTTCCAAACACACGCTTTTCACCCAACAATCAACGTCAACGCACTTGGCTAGCGTTCGTTCATTTGATTCCATAAAGCCAATCGTCCGACCGGCTCGTCGACCTGCTGGTGACATTTTTCCCGAAATTTTCTCTTCACTGTGCTTGCCATACCAATTCCACATGCGCACATTCACACGAATATTGCCTCTGATAGACCAGAATATGCTGATGGGATGAAGGGATAAAAAGAAGTGATCTAAAATAAAGTAAATGGAAAGCGATAGAATAACATGTGAAACCATCCGAATATGGCGTCCGCGTACCATCTGCCCTTGATCGCATCGCGGGTTCCGGGACTGGTGAACGGAAAAATCTTTCCATCCACGCTGCGACTAAATTGAAACAAAACACTACCAATACCCCGTGCATGACCTATGCGGCAAACCCGGCCCCGGTGCGTCCGCAAGGGTTCAATTTCATACATCCGATACCTGAACGTTTCTGAGGGAAATTGAGGCGGACAAACAAAAACTGGCTGTTCCTGGACGATTCGCCGAGGGTTTTTTTTATGAGGTGAGGATTTTTATATAAATGATTTTTGTTCTTATCTACGTTGCGTTCTCCTCAACGTCATACGTTATTGGGTCAAACATTCAGTAATTGATCACGGAAGTATTTTTTTATCATTCGTTAAAAGGCATTCCATTTTGGAACGCGATTACACAGTGTACGAATCATGAAAAAATAGAGCGACGGAAAAATAAATTATTTCTAAAATTATTTTACCACTTCAATTCATTTTGTGCTCTGAATTCGTGCTTAATTTCTTCAATTAGTTTTATAAAAAGGGGTAACTGTTCAGTATTTGATTTAATTCAGTATTAGATTAGTTCATCGAAATTACGAGGCAATATTCTTAATAAAAGGATTAGTAATCGACATTCTGGTCAAAGTTTCACCACACCTTGGGTATGCAACGTTTGCTGTGTAATAAACAAAATTATATTTTTTTTTCTTTAGCAACCATAAAGTGCCATCGGGTTATTCGAAAACTTTTACCTATTCTGTACCGTTCAATTGTTAAGAATTGCCATCTAATTTTTATCTAGTAACTATGCGAGTTTGCAAGGCCGAATTCCAACTAGTAGATACGCTTTGGTAATACTAACAATATATTGTACTATCCACTGAAATAAAGCAATTGTAGTTAAAAGAAAAACATTTCCGACTGGCTATTCATTGCTATTAAATCCAGTTTATAACTTTAGCAAGTGGTCGTGTTAGATACTCTACAATAATCACAATTTTAGGATGGGATGATTAGAAGATTGTATGCGTTTGAATAAATTACTGAAAAAAATTACAGATCGTTAGTATGAAACAATAAAAACTATTCAACAACGTAACAACTAAAATAGGAATAAACTTATAGATTAGATGATTACGGAGTGTCTTAAGAACTTGCTTTCAATTTTTCACAAAATGTTTAAAAGGATTAAAGAAACACCCCGCACTCTAAACAATTTTTTTTACACATGAAGTATGAAAATGAATTTGCTACATTTAATAATTATCTAAACGAGTTGAAGTAAATGTTATGTAAATATCAAGCTGATTTGTGTAAAAGTTCGGGCGAGCAACCATTTACATAATGTTGAATGTTTTCCGGCAAAACCGCAACATTGAGGAGAGAAAAAAGGTTAATAATTACCTGAGCTTATACTGAAAAACACTTTCCAGCTGCACTGTGCGTTTTGGGGTAAAAGGGATTTAGAAATTTCTTCCTAACCTCAACCCACCTGCTTCAAAAACGACAATGTCCGGAGAGGGGAAAAACAATCCTGCCACTTTACAATACGAAGCAAGCAATACAAGTATATCCGAGCAATTTCTGCCCGTAAATGGCTTAATTCGAACAAATTTAACCAATTTGCAACTGCACCCGACCAGGGCAGCCTTTACATCCGTTGCGTAATGGCACTCTCACCAAAAATAGTTTACAAACGATTCCTACTCACTTACTGTGGTGACCTTCCGAGGAGTGGTAGTTGTCTGTGGCGCATTTCGGGAAAGGCAATGAGGAATAAGAACATAAAAAATGAAACCAGATCCTCTTCTCCCCATATTGAAACGTAAGTGGAAGCGATCCAGCAGCAGCACCGATTTCGACTCGGTGTAAGTGTCCATGGAATTAGCTGGAAAGAAGCGTTCCTGATCCACCATGCTCGTCCTTACTCCACGCAATCCACGCCGTGTTGATAGCGACTCGGGCGTCAGCGTCAGTTGGCTTATGGCATCCGAGCGGGCATCCGACAGGCACCGGTAAAGTGGACACCACAAACCGCAGGAGCAGCTGAGCGAATGACCAGGAACTTTAATTGAACAGTAAAACTTTCGCTGCAAATGAACGGAATGTTGTGATTTTAATTTTTCCCGACTTGCTTCCCTACCGCCAGCAGACACACCATAGCATGCACAATAACAAAAAAAAAAAACACACACACACACAGTAGATTGGGCTAGAAACTCCAAATATGTGGAGCCTGTCGTTGACTCATCTGGCACATCGATTCGATTGAAAAAGCGGAGACTGGCTTCACGGTTCTCGTGTCGGTCGGTTGGGTAGAGTTGGAAAGTTTTTTCTCTTGGAAAGCTCACCGCAAGTGAGCAGAGATATGTCGCTCTCGGAATAGTTTTAACGGGGTTTACTAAACTTGCACCATGCGGGCTTTCGGTGGACTTTGTGTTTCGAGTCGATACCGACAAGTTAGAACGTGTGAGTGGTAGACATCGGACGTCCGGATTCGTTCGTAGGATGAAGATTGGTTTTGAGTCTTACAGCAGCCCACACGAGTCTAGATCGGATCGGGTGGATCGTTTTTAGGAAACGTAAAAATTGTATAGGTCACAAGAAGCCCTACCTACGCCGAAGGAAACCCCACACAATGCACGGCAAAGAGTCACAACATGCGAGGCGGATTATATGCCTGACCCATGAGAAGTTATCAAATGTATCGATTACTCTTGTTTGTTCACTCGTCGATAGAGAGAGGGATTCGGAGAAGGAGAAGGAAGGAGTGAAGGAGTTTGTTTGTTAGTTTTAAAAAGAAAAGCTTGATATGACATCGTGCAAAAGATCAGGCTTGAATGCAGAAAGTTTCTTGTATACGGTTGACATTCTTTAGCATTAAATGTTTGCGTGTGACCAATTTTATAAACAGTCTCGTACAAATAAAAACCGACTGGCTATTCATGGCTATTAAATCCAGTTTATAACTTTTGCTAGTGGCCGTGTTGGATACTTTACAACAAACACAAAAACATATTTAAGTATATTTGAAATACTTCATTATTGTTCCATCCATGATCGTCAATTAGAGCTATTGTTATTTATATATTGCAGGCGGTGAGAACCAAGGGGTAGTAAACGATCGAAAGTGTCTACCTAGGAGTAGAAGATTTTTTTCTCGTATTTTTCACATTTTAGGGTGGGATGATTAGGATATTGTATGCGTTAAAATAAATTACAGAAAAAAGATTACAGGTTTTACCTGTTGGGATTACCCAAACCAGAGGTATATAAAATCAGAACTGATTTGTGATTCTAACTTTAATAATCTTTCATTTAGAATTAACAACACTATTGAACAACAAGTCCATGTTTGCTATTTGTTTTTAATTTTGCTGCTGGATACCTTGTTTGTTTGTAGATTATGCATCATAAACATGGATACAAACTCATGAATTGGTTTTTACTCTTCCGAAAGATTTTGTCGATATAATAATGTACCTGTATTAAACGTATTAAACCTGTACAGATTTAAAGGAAATATTTAGCTTTAATATCACTAGGAATAGATTTATTTATTGCGAATTTACCCCAGATTCAAATATTGTTGGATATCCATGGAGTCAAGTCGATACAAAATTATTTAGAAATAGGTTGGTACAATAAACCTTTAAGTTTCGTTCCTTTTCGGAAAAGTATACACAATATAAACATACAGTTTATACTTATAAGCTAATTCTCGGAATCTAAAATGTTTGTATATGAAACAAAATGGATTCCGAGAAATCTTCTAGGTATGATTTTGTTGGATGGTTATTGTTTCAGATAACCATGCTGAACATCACTCGTCCATCTAAAACAGATAACAGTTTTTTTTAATGTTTATGTTCATACTTTTTGTAACATAAATCGAATTGATATGTAGTTGAATACATATGTTTTGCCTACAATAACTTTAACTATGTTTCAACTAAGAAATACTACCATAAAAATAACTAAAATTGCTGCTACATTTTTTTACATTTTTATGAAATCTTTATTTATTTAAAGCTTGTTGCAATTAGATGAAAAGCATGAAAATATTCACTAAGAAATACTTAATAATTTATGATGTTTCTTTTTCTCTTACAGCACTCACAACATTACTCATTAAAATGTCACAGACGCATTCTTCCCTACTTTTTAACAGCTTGTGACAATTGAGCAGCGACATGTTTGCAAACTTTTGGCAAGCTCCTGGCAGAAAACGAACGATTCTCCGAGCTAAAATTCTTCTGCAAAGAATTCGCAAACAGGAAGACAAGATCGAAGCAAAGCGTACTATTTTAACCATCCTGCACTGAAAGTACCTTCTGCACAGTGCCTGGAAAGCTTCAATCAAACCCCATCGATAGCCAGACCGGTCGTACGTACCGTTGCTATCATTTGGAATGTCATCGTTGGAAGAGTTTCGGGATTGGTAAAGATGGTAGCCATGCCCCCATAGCTCCTGGGGATAGATTATCCAAGGGTTTCTTGCCGGTGACATACCGAGCAATTATGGAGACACGTTTTTCTCGCAACTTTCCGAATACCAACCCGTAATGGGTGGTGATGGAGCGGTGAGGCAGATCGTTTATGCTTCGCTTCACTTTGGAATGCTACCCTCTAACTAGGCCGGCCTCAAATGACTGAATTCTAGGCCCGTCAGCTGCCAACCGTCAGCGTTCCAGACAACCGAAGCGATGGGAAAAAGCTTCAAACCCGCCACGTGTGCTTTGACGGAACAGGAAGACAAGGTGTTACTATAGAAACGATCGTCACGGCAAGGGTATGGTGATTCTATGTGTTTTTTGGCACGGTTGCGTGGGAAATGGTAGGAATGAATAAAAACAAGTGCTGCGCCCGGGTCCGGTGGAACTTGCTTACATTCTTTGGCACAGGATCAACGAGGAATGTGTCGTTATTGACACGTTTTGAGATTGGAAATTCCATCCGCACGTTTTAAACCGGATGACGGGCGAATCCTCCCAGGACCGATTTGCATGTTCCACCAGTTTCTCAGCCGCAACCGAATCGCAACTGCAAGCGAGTGGAAAAGTGTCAACGGAGCACGGTTTAGATGCGAAATCAACGTTTCCTTTTAAACGATTCGTTACTTTTCCGCTTATCAGACTGTCGTTGTGGAGTGAAACGAATTTTGAACGGATTGTTGAAAATTACAGCGGATGCTGTTTCGGCTGAACAAAATGAACGCACGAAGCAAGACAATAAGCTGATGCTTTGGTATGACGAACATCGCTCAGAGTTTCGTAGCGCACCATTTTGTGGAGTTTGAAAAGGCTGTGATATTTCTGTGAATGCTATGAAAGGAATGCCGGCATGCTGACGTTATTCAGGTGGCTTGTAACATTTAATTAGTACCCAGGAATTGTCTGCAGCAATTTGTTTATGCGATCGTTTTATATTTTATTAGTTTGCAAACAAAAATGAACAATTTTGAGTTGAAATTAAACTCCGCAAATAGAAAAGCGTAGTTATCATTATATTTATGTGTGGTATCGGATGTCGCTAGAAAAGATTTGTTTTGAAAATCGTTGGCTATGGGTGTAAAAGTATTTTTTTATTTAAAGAAAACATTTTACAATGCTTAGACCAAGTTACAATTACGATGATGAAGATGATGCAGTTTGAAAAACAAATTCAGTATCAAAGTTGATAGGAGGACAACACGGGTAGGAATCGTTGACATCCAGCCATCCCAGCTGCTCTATTGAGTTTGTTTTGCAGAGCACCCAAAGTTGAAGCAACTCTACCGCAACAGGCAAAGATATGCACAGGGTGTCGATTGGATGACAATATGGGCACACAGCTGAGGACGTAACATTGATTGTTCTTCCAACTAATTCCAGGAGATGAGTATTCATTTTATAAATATTAAAACTCATGTTATATATATTAATTAATTTCATATGGGGGAAATAATTCTACTGATTATCTATAACGTAAAGTGTAGAGCGTTTTAAATGTTGTTCAGTCAAATTTATAACCAGAGAAAGCAAGAATGGTGAAAAGAGAAGTTGACGAAAAAAAATTATTCACAAGGAAAAACATGAACAAACCAAAACATCAAAGAAGTTAATACTTAAGTAAAAAGTACATCAGATCAGATTCCGTGAGCGATAGTGATAAGAATGTGTGACTTCTCTCTCGCATAGACCGACAACAAAGTTCGAGAAGTTCATAAGAGGAACATGACTCAGGAACATTTGACGACCTTTGAAATTTAAAAACATTTTTCTAACTTAGAAAATGTTTCGCCAAGAAAGTTCGCGAGAACGTAATTTAAAATTTTAGAAATGTACAGACCTAAATTCCAATGAGGTTTTCACCAAGATTATTGGTTTGTATCAACAACAAATTCCAAGTATCGATTTACAATTTTTAATCTACCATATGTTCACCTCAGCGTTAAATTCATGCTTAAACAGCTTTCTCACGTAAAAAGACAACATGTTATCCCGACAATTACATGCAATCGACTCATTACTGCATCATTTATGCCACTTGACAAACAATAGGAACTTTATCATTTCCTCCATCGGGTGGGGAGTGCTCTTCATTTTTTGTATGTGTCACAAATAGGAAAAGAGACAATTTCCTTTTTTTACAACACATCATATTTTTCACGCCTCTCGCAACATATCGTGCCGCACCATTAAGATGCCATTACAATCTTGCGAAGGGGTATTGCCTTTATGTGTTCCGCAACCTTCAACATCCTATCCTCTGAACGGTTCACTCTGTTTTTCATGACATGGAGGACTCACCGGGCGGGGGACGCCCAAGAGGAGAACTCTCATGATGCTATTTAATTGTCCCTACAGCGCTTATCGCTAAAGGCCCCATAAAATTGGCATCAGTAACGGTGTGCGTCTAATTAGTCGCATTGTCGCGGTTGTTCCGCGTGTTCCATGAGCATAGCAGTGGCTTTTCACTTTCTTTTCTTTTTGCGGTAAAGTTGTGGAAGCGAAACGGTAAATCGCTGCCGTTTTGAAAGAACATTATTGCTCTACTTTCTTCTGCCATCGACTCCCGCTACTTCAGCGCGGTAATAAACCGACTTATTTGACTTCCGTCTGCGCACCCAGCATGGTTCTTTTTATACATTACCCGGGCAGATTTTGCTAAGATGCCCTTTTGCGACAAGAAGGGCCGAAAACAATCAAGGTTGCATAAAAGGACAACCAAGGCGGAGGTAAAAAGAGTCTTCCCAGAAATTGTTGGTAAGGAATTTCACTGATGCTTCATTAAAAATATCTTTTAGCCACGTTATATCATATGGTGTTAATTAGGTGCCGTAATTTTTGGATTGGAAGGATAACAGGTCGGAACAACCTTTGGGTCGTATTGCAAAATAAATAATGATTTTCAGCATACGCTTGTTTATATTATAGCACATGTCAGTTACGCAATGGGTGAGAAGAACTTACAACGCAAACGTTTGTGATAAAGTGAAACAAGCATTTGAAAATATTTTATCTTTAAACATATTATTTACTTTATTTTTTTATAAAATGACAATCAATTTCTCACATGATTAGTCACAATGAAGTTTTGCAACGATATTCTTACCACCTTTTTCTATCGACTTAAATTGAAACATTTGTGAAAAACTTGAATCGCATAGCATAACTCATTACTGCCATAACTCACTACTGACCAGTTTCAGATGTAAAACTTTCCGGTTTTGTTAAGTTTTTTTTCTATATTATCTACTCAAGTGTGATTACTACCAGTGCCTTAAACATTTTGTTGTTTTTTAGATTAGTGCCGCTAGATCGTTTAGATGTTTTATAGTATGTGGATCGAAATTAGTCGTGTCATTTGGATTACATAAGTATACATTAGTATGTACTAGTATATACAATATAAATAGCTGTGAACGTACTATATTTGAGATTATTTAATTCTCTATTTTCAATGCACTAATAAAAATACTACAGTAGTTTTATCGCGCTTTGTAAGCTATTTTAAACGAAAATTATAAATCTTAAATAATAATATTATAAAAATAATTTATTTCGATTAGTTTAACTGTGACCAATGAAAGGAAAGAAATCTTCTTTTATGTCTACAATCAACACATAACTGAGCAATTTTACATTCGTTGTGACTATAAGATCTGGTTCATTCTAATGATCACACACAAAACAAATATTTCACCGACGCAAGCATAAAGGTTGGGGGAAAACTGAAGGACTCAATAAATAAAGCCCTGATTAGGTAAATAAATACTCTTCACAAAGCTGGGAAGTTGCAGCAGATGCTTCAAATATATCGCCGGCGGTGGCCGGCTGCAGCAGGAAGCAGAAACTGGATGCATCTTTACACCACACGAGGGAACACATGATTTATGCACCCGTGCACCACACTTGCGAAGGGAAGAACTGCGACCAATGAGCCAAGTGTGCCAATGCAAGCGCCACATTTGCATTATCGTACCATTAGCAGATTCCGGCTCGAAGTGTAATGGATTCACCCGGTTCCCACGGTGGTGGCGAAAGGGGCAATGCAAATCGCGGACTTGGGTTGCCAACTTCTGTTCCTTGAATCCCATCCCGGCGGAATCGTCATTCGTTTCTTCGTCTTCCGGCTCCTCACTGCGTGCCAAAACGGAAATGCAAATATGCAAACAACACGGAAGTTAGCAGCTCCCACTGACGGGACCTCCTTTCCCGGTGGGTGAATAAATCTACTCGTCCCGAATCCCGATCAACAGACGAATGGGAAAACGAGCGGATCATCGTAATCAAATAACCAAAACCACACCACCACTGAACGAGGCTTTGTGTAAAACGCCGATAACATTATGGAAATGGAAACGCTTCACGGTTCGCGATCTTCAGAGGGTATGATTAATGTCGCAGCGAGTGAGCAGTTTATTGCACATTTAACTTCTCTTGCTACCACCCCCGCTGGGTTTTCATGCGTAACATGCAACATGAAACGTGAAGGCTTGTTATCGTTGTGTTGATAAAACATTGATTATTAGCTTATCACAAGCGTGGTGTGACTCATTCAGGTACCTGCTAAACGAGTGACGTGGGTCAGTAATGGTGATAGTTTGATTTATTACTTGGCGGCTCTTCGCGGAGTATTCTTGGAAGGGAAATGCCGTGTCAGTACACAGTATTCACTATGATGGAAATAATTTCCTTTTCACAAAGCAAGACTTGCAGCCTCACTTCCAGAAACATCTCAGCATTCATTTGTTTTTTTTTCACCTTTTGCATTAGCGTTGCAATGAAACCTCGTCCGATTCGTCGAAGTGACGAGTGACCAAGCGTGTCTTGAGTGGAGCTACGAAACTTTTTCCATCACGACGTCTTCCTTCATTTCCATCGCCCTTCGTGTTTCCGTCGCGAGGATATTACCTCGCTGCAGCTCCTACCCCCACCGGGCGACTGAATTCTTTGTGTCTGGTGGAGGAATAATTTAAAAATTATCAGATTTGCTATTCGGTTGTATTTTGAAATTATGCAAATGCAAGCTCGCTCGCTGGCTAGACCACCAGGTTTGCCGGGTGGCCGGTTGTGCAAAAGCAAATGTGATGCGAAGATGGAAGATCACACCCGTGTGGAGATGGGCTTCTCAGCGGCAGGATTCATCGCTGGGGTTGTGATGCAGAGAAACCCCGGTGAACGTGCTGCAGGATTAAGAAAAAGAAGTGGAGCGTAGCATAGCACGATAGGAGAAAAATGTGATTAAAGCAGAATGTTTCTTAGTCGAGATGTTTTTTTTTTTCGTTATTCAAGAGTGAGTTCACGCTGAAGTATATCGCATATTTGAAATGAACACTTTTAGATGCAGTAGAGTTTTTTTAAAATTTCAGTAAAGCTTTCGGTAACGTTCTGCACCGAAACGAGTTGAAGCATCAGAATCAGTTAATTTTAAAGTTTGTGTCTGGTTTACCACGCTGCGTTTGTGTACGCACCGCAAACTAAAGCGAAAACGGGTGGTGCAGTTCAGTGGTTGTGGATCAGGACGCAATTATTAATGCAAGCAAAAATGTTTCAAGTTTCATCCCCGCCCAGCACTTGATAAGCATCTTCAGTCAATTTCACTCTTGATCTATCGATAGTTTTGAATTGAGCGGGCATTATCTGCCGGATCCATAACCTGAGTGCCTCGGTGAGCTTTTCGAGAGCGAACAAAAGCATTTAGATGCTTCTTGTTGGAGAGTTTTCGAAGCAGCTTGTTCAATTGTTGTGTCTGAACATTGCTGATCTGTTTCCGCTATCCTACGCCGCTGGTCCTTCAGGTTTCTTGCCAATGCAAAGCAGACTCTAGCCGTTCGCGAAACACACCATTGTTGGCAGGCGCTGGAAAAAGCCTCATAATCGTTCGGCGTCTGGAACGGACGCCAGGAGTCCTCGAATTCGCCTGTCATGACATCAAGACATCATTCATTTTCCTCCACGTTTCGTCTTCAATACCATCAACAATTCGATAGAAATATGCCTTTGAAGTACAGTTCAAAAGGGACGCAACCTTGGCGTGTTATGTAGCTGCACTTTTTATCACGAAACGGAATGCTGCTGTTGGCGATGGTTATGGTTCTGTGACCGGTTGACTGTGGATTGCTTCAAACCTTCGAGTTTAGATTTCTTCCAGGCCAATGTCAGGTTACGGTCTTTCCCAGGTGTGTTGGACAATGGGGTGTGTCCTAGCATTGCTTTCCTCGTTGTTGCCATTGCGGAGCTCGATTGAGCACACATCAGACGTTCGAAGATCGACGTTAAAGCGTGCCGAACGTCGAGCAAGACGTAACAGTTGCATCCGTAAGTAGGCAATTGCTTGGAACGACGAATCCAACCAAATGCAAGAGGGCGAAAAGCACGTTGATTGAATGTGAATTGCAGGTTAGACATAAGGGACAATGTACGTCGTTGTTGAACGTCTATCGCATTTCCATAAATTTCCTTCCGAGAAACCTACACAATCTACTCTTAAACTTCGACTTAAAGCACGTTGGATTGCGTTTCTTGCAAATCGCTGGCCTGATAGATGTAAAAATAGCATTACATTATTTAATCACAAATGTAACAACGCTGCCAGTGTCGTAAGCATTACATGCCCCATTGCGCCCGGAGGCGTCACATGGTCTAATTTTCATGCTTCACTGCATCGCCAATCCTTTACGTTTATATCCTTCGCCTTTCTTGCTGCGCCTGCCGGAGCGAATCACAGTGGCATAGCCATCTTGCAAGGTGGCGTTTTTTCATCGGCCTCTCTTTCGGAGTCTTTCACCCATTCCTTTTTGACGGTGAATAATTGTTCAGCATTAACCTTTAATGCAAAGCACGTGGCAGGTGAAACCGTACACCGGAACCAAAGTGAGGTAATTCACTGTGAGGCGTACCATGTGTGTGTGTCGGGTGTGTCGGGTGTGTGTGTTTGCTGTGCTCCATCGCTTCTGGAGGTGAATTTAGTCGTGTTACAGCGGAACTTTCGTTACACACGTTGATATGCAATTGCTTTTTAAGGATATTTATTGCAGCTTTCAATGGTGAAAATATTAAACATTTGAAATAAATGATTATATAGAAATCATACAATCACAAATGTCAGAAAAATACTTGTGCTGTGAAAAGAATCCTGCTGATATGTTTTACACCTGAATGCAGTGTCTCAGAGTTTAATAATCATTAATTTATCTTTGAAAAAATGTAATTGTATATTAAAACCCCACGTAAATTTTGAATTTTATCAATATTTTTTGATTTAATATTTTTATGTCTTTCAAGCTTATTAGTACGCTGTTCAGAGAATATACTTAGGTTATACATAGAGATATTGTGAATTTTAAGCCGGAAAGGGAGACCGTATTTTTAAGTTTTAATTATACCTAATATTTTTAAGTTGAAAGCCCCCTGTTTACTAGCAGGGATGAAAATTTACCTCTAACATTAATACAGGGGATAATTTATGGCTATTAGTAGCTATTGATAAGCCCTGTTTAGGAAACGTTAAAGGACTGTAAAAAACGCATGTTTCATCATGTGCTATTTTTGTTATTTTTACTGGTTTAACGAATCTTGTTGAGAAAATAATTCATTTTGTAAACAAGAACCAAGCATACGAGCATAATGGCTGAGTAGATAATATATATATATCACCTATATTGTTCAATTAGCAATATAGGATTATATATCACTTATATTGTTCAATTAGCATTCAAACGGGCTTTTCAAAGTGGTTGAATGCTACGTGAAACAAATTTATTGAGTAGTAAAAAGTGTTTATAGATAAAACGCACTTTTTTCTTACCTTCACAATGCAAAACACCTTAACGCAACATTAAAACCAAACTCTAAACGATTATTCAAGATTTAAAAGAACAAGGTATATCAAACGGAATGCTCTTATTCACCGAAACACATTGTTCAAACGCTTTGAGATAAGAACGCGGGGTTCGAATGTAAATGGAGCACAAAACGAACCGCGATCAGCATTCGGAAACCGAGCGCCAAGAAAACAAACCGTCTATCTTATCACACCCGCTTATCGAACAGCTGATGTTTTCTCCCAGCGACCCGCGCGGGTGGAGATTTATCGCAATCGTCTTAACGTTGGCGTTGCTCTTGCGTAGCTGAAAAACTTGACAAGGGCTTGTTTTTCGAGTCACCGGTTAGGGTACGGTCCGATGGCCGAGCTGCGATAAAAAATTGGAAGCTTACAAGCGAAAGCTAGAAGACCAACACGCGACCCAAGAAACGAAACATAACATGTTTAAACACACAAAGATGAAGATGTATTTGTTTCGAAGCAACGGAAAAGAAACATTCCCAAATCGCGATAATGCATTAAATCTTCGCCGGCAGCCGGACGGAGACGGACTTGGTTTCCAGGTAGCCCTCGAGCGAATCCTTGCCCAACTCGCGGCCGATACCCGATTGCTTGTAGCCACCGAACGGAGCCTGGTTCACCACGGCCAGGTAGGTGTTTACCCAAACCGATCCGGCTTCGACGGCGTGGCTGAACGTGAGCGCCTTGTTGATGTCGTTCGTCACTATACCGGCGGCCAGTCCGAATGAGGTATTATTTGCCCGTTCGATCGCTTCATCCAGCGAGCTGTACTTGATGATGCTTTGAACCGGACCGAAAATTTCCTCCTTTGCGATTGTCATATCATCCGTCACGTTGGCAAAGATTGTCGGTTCGATGAAGTAGCCCTCAGTGCCAACGGTCTTGCCACCCGTCACCAGTTTTGCGCCCTCCTTCTGACCCACCTCGATGTACCCGAGAATCTTCTTGTACTGCGTGTCGTCGATCTGCGGACCGTGCACGGTTCCTTCCGCGAAGGGGTTGCCCACTTTGCGTGCTTTTGCCAGTTCGGAGGCTTTCTGCACAAACTTGTCGTAGATGCTTTCGTGGACGAAGGTACGGGTAGCCGCAATACAGCACTGACCTTGATTCTCAAACACTGCCATGTAAGCGATCATTGCTGCATGATCAACTGTGGGGATGTGGGAAAAAAAATTCTTCAGCATTGCTTAATCACTTTTTTCACAATCATCTCAACTAACCATTTGCATCCTCGCAGATAACGAGCGGGCTCTTGCCACCCAACTCGAGTGACACCTTCTTCAAGTTGCTGGTGGCAGCGGCAGCCATAATAATCTTTCCCACCTCAACCGAACCAGTAAACGCCACCTTACGGATCTCTGGATGCGAACTGATCGCACCGCCAGCCGTTGGGCCATAGCCGGGCACCACATTCACAACACCATCCGGGAAGCCAGCTTCCTTTGATAGGGCCGCCATGTAGAGTGCCGTCAGTGGGGTTTGCTCGGCCGGCTTCATCACGATCGTACAGCCAGCAGCAAGTGCCGGTCCCCACTTCCACGACAACATAGCCAGCGGATAATTCCAGGGAATGATCTGTCCCACCACACCTACCGGTTCCTTGCGTGTGTACGTGAAATGTGGCCCATCCGACGGAATCGTATCACCACCGACCTTATCTGCCAGACCGGCATAGTAGCGCATGGTTTTGATCGAACCTTGCACGTCGTACATCGCGTTCGGGAAGGGTTTACCGTTGTCCAGCGATTCGAGTGAGGCCAGCACGTTCGCATCGCGTTCCATAAGCGTGGACAGTTTCCAGAGCAGAGCACCACGAGCGGATGCATCCATCTGACGCCATGGGGACGTACGCACGAACGCTGCCTTCGCTGCATTTACTGCAAGATCGACATCGGCTTTATCACCTTCGGCAATATCAGCCAGCTTCTTGCCGGTCGACGGGTTGACCGTGGAGAATGTTTTACCACTGACAGCATCCACAAACTGGTTGTTGATGAAAATCTGCAAATGGGGAATTTGAATTAGCGCACCATTTTATACGCCACTAGTACCATATTTGACGCTGTGTTTGGAATTAGCTTTTGACCAAACAAGAAAACATTCTAACCTTAGTGTACTTAATTTCTTGGTTCGGGTTTGCCATTGTTAAGTTTTTTTTTTAGCTGAAGAACGAAAAACACCTAATATGCGAAAAACGAAACGAAAAACACCGCGATCACTTTTACACCACACAGCGAATTCAAGGTCGCAGATTGGAAGAACGCAATGAAGAACGGACCGCGAAACTGTAGCCTCAACACGATCGATGCCTGCACGAAGAAGATGACAAAACCGGCGCCGGTTGGGTGTGTCTTTCAATTTTATACACGGCTCCGTTGGGAAGCTCGATGGTGTTGGTGTGCTCCGAAATTGCTGGTGGTGAGGCCAAACAGAAACAGATGAAACGCACGATAAAGCCGGCCGGCAGATCGTGTAGCATGCGTTTGACGCTGTGAAATCAAAAGAGCTGGCTATGTTGGAGCCGGATCGTAGTATTAGTGTGATCGCTAATCACCGGTGCTCGCTACAGTGCATTACTTGCGTTTTTGTGCGGTTTGTTCCAGATATTTCGCGTCGTGTAATTCATATCGTTAGCGCTTGGTAGTATTGCTGTTTATTTTAACATTCTAACGACAAATGGACCATAACAGTGCATGGCAAACTAGACAAAAAAACCTGCATACCATACATGTCTCACAGCGAGCGAGCGAGTGCGTACAGACTGCCCTTCAATGGCTAGTATTTATCAATGTAAAACGAATAGAATAAGAAAAACATGAGCGACAACTTTTTTTCCACTCCAACAAAACGCCTCTGTTTGAATCGATGGTACGCTGCACTTCAGACGACCTTAGGAACAGTTACGTTGATTGGTCGTATGTATTGGTGAAAAAATCTACGCGCTGCATGCATTATCAGTGTGCATGAGAAAAAAATTTTAACGCTTTATCATACCTACGCTTCACACATCCTCTTGCCCGGCGTTGATTACACCGAATTATTGTATAGCGTGTAGAGCAAATCTTTAGCTTTTCTGTTTTTGTCAGTTTTGCTTATCACTGGGTTTTTGGAGGATATGATGGGTTAATGCATTGTGTGGTGAAATCGGTGTATCTTTAAGTGCATTCGTCGTTCATGACGGACTTAATAACGATACGATGAGAGTAACAACTTTAGAAAAATAATTTAGAACCTTTCAATTCATATTATAGTCATATTATAGTCATATTATTTGCATACATTAATGTAAAATTTCACCTCAACACATTATTTTTATTACTGAAAACTTAAAATTCAGCTCATATTTGTTTCGATAGTACGACCCCACCTTTTTGTATATTACATTCCACAAACAATGTCCCTACTTTTTAGCACTGTATTCCAGCATTCCTCCAGTGTTGCACTGCCTTTCACGAACTTCAGAAGAATGTGTGCAGCGTAAACATTGGCATCAGTAAACAGTGCACACCTTCTTCCGGGGCATGTGCAAATCAAGCGAGTAGGCGGTAGCCACAAGCGACACCACTTCAACCGACGCCTAAAGGTGACCCGTCATAGGGTGCCCTAGTATTTGTTGTCTGTCTCGGGTAAACGATAACGAATACACTGCATGGTGGTTCGTTTTACTTTTCTTGAATGACTCATTTGTAGATTTATACTAGTTTCAGAAAATAGTAGATCTTCAGGTTAAACAATTCTACCTATTGCTTAAGATGTATCCAAGTTGTGAGAGACAAGTTGTGACCATCCCGAACTATTTATCACTTTAACGTGAACTAAAACTATTGACCAGCAGTGTATATTCTGTCATCTCGTTTGCACGCTGTGTTTATTTTCAGAAAAGTGCCTATCTACGATCAATAATAGTGCGACTATCTATCGACTAGAACAGTTTTCCTTGGTTGTGTGAAGAGACCGCGGTGTTAATCGTTACGCGACAGTTATAAAGCTAGGGTTGTTCTGTGTTTAGTGACCCTCTTCAAAAAACTCAAAAGTGTCCGTAAATTTACGCTAGTTTGTAAAGCGATGGCTCGTTTACTACGCTGGGGAATCGCTAGTGCGGGCAACATCTCGCACGATTTCGCGAATGCCGTCGGTACGCTGCCAACGACGGATCATCAAATTGTGGCCGTGGCTGCCCGGAAGCAGCAGGACGCTGAAAAATTCGCATCCAACCATGGCATCGGGACGGCGCACGAGGGCTATGAGGCGCTGGCAAAAAATGCAAACGTTGGTAGGTAGCAGAAATCGGCGGCAGCATTCTCCATCCGTACAAATGACCGTGGGCGGCAGTAACCGCGTCCGTTCTTTCGCAGATGTCGTTTACATCGGGGCGGTCAACAACGCGCACTACGAGCTGGTGCTGCTGATGCTGGACCATGGCAAGCATGTGCTGTGTGAGAAACCACTCTGCCTCAACGAGGGTCAATCGAAGCGGCTGGTCCAGCGAGCGGCCGAACGAAAGCTTTTCCTGATGGAAGCCATCTGGTCGCGGTTTTTCCCACACTACCGTCTGGTGCGGGAGCGTATCGACCGAGGGGAGCTTGGCGAGATTCGCGAGGTGGATGTTGAGTTTGGCTTCGTGTTGTCGGACATCGATCGCCTGCGGATGAAGAGTCTCGGTGGTGGCACCGTGTTGGATCTCGGTGTGTACACCATTCAGGTGTGTTTGTGGGCGTTCGGTGGCAAGGCGCCAGAGAAGGTGGTGGCTACCGGCGTGCTGAACGAAGAGGGTGTCGACTTGGAGGTTACAGCTGAGCTGCACTTTCCCGGCGGCGGTGTTGGCCGAATGAAGACGAGTGCTTTGCATCAGCTGAGGAACACAGCTGTGATACGGGGCAGTAAGGCCAGCATGACGGTGAGTTTTTTGATGTGATGGCGATATTAAGCATAATAAAAAGAAAAATAAACACATACATAAATTCTCTTCGGCAGCTTCACGATTTTTGGTGCCCGCTGAAGCTCACCGACACGGATGGAAAGGTACGAGAAGACAATCTGCCGGCGGCGCAGCATCCGTTCAACTTCCAGAACAGCTGCGGTTTACGGTATGAGGCCGAGGAGGTGCGTCAGTGCATCGGAGCTGGACGGTTGCAGTCGACGTCTGTACCGCACGCAGAAAGTTTGCTGATTGCGCACATTCAGGATGAAATCCGGAAGCAGGTCGGAGTCGTCTTCCCGGCGGATGCCGAATTTGGACAGTAGTAAGGACCTGTTTATTAGGAGAAAAGCTGTTTCTAAATTATTGTAAACAAATGTGCATCTCGGAAAAGCAGTTCTGCATCTTGGATGTATTTGCTGGCTTTTTCTGGGTGAACAATCAAGCATATAAAACCGAATTTTCTGTAACGTGAGCTAATAAAAATTAATGCATAATTATTGCATTTGAGATACAATTTAAATAAATAATTAAACTACAATGAAACACATTATAACATAAATTTTATTATGCTATTCTCGATAGGATGTTGTTGATTGGTCAAAATCCTCTGTTTTAAATAATACCATTCTTGTTTTTGCTCTTAGATGGAGACTATAATTTAATTGAAAAGCTTTCATACTTATGATGTTTTCGCCCGGAAACATTTCCGTTATCAAAGAGACGAAAATTAATTGCATTAAAGTGAAACTATGGCTCACAAAAGTAATGGTAAATAAATAAACATAAGTAAATAAGCAATTAAGTAAATAAGTAATAACTGATCAATCCATTGAGACAAAATTGACATTGAGCTGAATCGTTAGCTCAGGCACTAAATTTCATCGATTCATAATGTTTTTTAAATGAAAATGTGTTATATTTTGACTATTACAACTAGAGACTAACAATTAGTGTATTTTGCAAAATTCCCCAGCTTACGCATGTCAATATGGAAATAAATATATAACAATAAGATGTAAGTAAGTCATAGTCATCATTATCGGGAGAGGTTAAATACAGTAGTAAAAAATTATTGAACGAAAATTTACAATATCCACTTTTGCACATTTTCTTTTGAATATGTACAAAAACAAATCAAAACTTACTTGGGAAACTTATGAATATTCGCTATATCTGAATGTTAGTTTATTCTTCGACAAAAAACTAAATTTAAATGTTATTTGTACTAATGTGCTATATAACATATGCTGCTAATACTCGTTATATCAATAAAATTGTTTGCACTTCGCCGCAATAGTAGCACAACGAAATGACTGTGTAGAGAACGAAATGCTGTTAAGGTTTCTTTTAAATCCTTAAAAAAAATGAACGGTATAACATCATATCCCTTTTCTACTTCTTTCATACTATTAGCTGACTACGATTTATATAACCATAGCATTAACGTCTTAATGGCTCCCAACGTTCACCAACGGGCAGCCAGGTATCCCTTGTTTGAATGACAATAGACGCTTTGAATGAAAAATCAACATCCCCTCCATCCGTCCCCGTTCGTACTCATGTAAATGACGCAAGCTCACACCGTCCATGTGGCTAAATTCATTCGCATACGCCCAAGTGGTCGTTTAGCATGAAGAAATTCGACCTAACCGTTGGATCCTTAAAGCCGGTGAAAATGAAGACGTTCGCGTTAAAGGTATATCACTTTCCCTTTCCTACTCCGTTCCGTTGTATGGGCTGATGGTTCGCGACGTTACCTTCGTTACCATCGACACGCGAGGATAAAGCTGACTGTTATTCGGCCACGGTTAGTGGCCAGAAAGCGAGCGCATGCTGGCAGAAGGCAATGACCTAGCTCAGCGAACCAGCGAACCAAAGATCCTCCAACAAGCGTGTCCGCTCACAATTCTACTCCCACGCACCCCGCGGCGTGGCTCATACATCTGGCCAATCAAGCACCTTCGTCCTGATGGAGAGGTTTTGGCGTCGATGGCAGCTCAAAGGAACCCAAAATGAAGATATCGCTTACCGATCCTTGTGAAGCTGAACCTTTATCTGTTAATGCCATAAATTTATCCCAGAGCACCTTTCTGCTACTGTGCGCTACCGTATCTGCCCGGAGGCAGCTTTCCCGGCCAAGGTGGTGTGGTTTGTGTAACTCTTTCACCTCGTACGAAATTAGATTGGAAATGATAGCCCTCCATTTGGCATTTACTCGACCGGCAGTAGTTTACCAACGATAACAAGAAAACGGAGCACATATAGGCAAACACACAGAACCACACACACGTACATGCTACGCAGGTGTTATGACCGTGTTTATGTGAGGTTATGTTTGAAGTTGTGTGTGCGTGCCCAGGAAGAGCTCACTGCCAAGGGAAAAGGAATACTATTTGACAACAATGTCTCGAACCCATCCGGGCTAATGGGCACCCCTGGTACGCCATCCACAAAGCTGTCCGGAAGTAGTCGGGTGTTTCGGTCGCCGTTACAAGCGAACGGTAAATTCAATCATCCTGAACCGCAGGCCACCGACGAAGATGCTTGTTTGAACTATCGAAGACGACGACGATTCTGGGTACGGCGGGGTGTTAGATCGGAAAGTGGTTGCAGCAAAGATCGGGTTGGATTAAATGGCCAGTCAATGGAGGACTATGTCCACGGAATGTGATAGGAAATCTTGCTAATGAATGTTGATGACGATGATGACGATGGGTGCGATGGTGGTACGGTTATAGTTGGAAGCAAACTCTACCTAACGTAGAACATCGAATGCACCAACTAAGTCTATACGGGTTGGGAGGTTTCATGAAGGTGAAGGTAAAAACTAGGAATTATGACAGTCATTTTGCTGTGCAGTATTTATGCAGAAGCAAATCAATCAATTTACAAACAAACCTCTAGATGTCTATCATAATTTATACGTTAAAATAAATAAATCATAAACCTACTCTAAGTGTTGTGCAGATAGATAAATGTAACATTCATTCATCGCTACTAAAAATCTTATCAAGTTGCTTGTATTTTGGAAACCATTATTGAATTTTATTGAGTGAATCAATTACTGTTCACAGTTTGCACAGTATTTCACTATGGAATAGAGTACTTCCGGAAGGGTAGGAAAAGGGCAGGAATGTGTAGGAAATGTCGTAATACTGAAGTGATTGGTTGGTAAAATAAGCAATATATAACCTTAAAAACTGGTTGTAGGCTCAAGTTTAATTAGTTGTTGATATAGTAATAGAAAAAAATACCTTATCTAGAATACATTAAAGCAAGCTAAAGCACTAAAATATAATAAAAAAAATATTGTAACTGAATATAACTGCCGGTTTTTCTATTCGTACATGTATTTTAATCCATTCTGTCCAGAGAACCCTATATGTTCTTGGAGTTGATGTTCAAAACATAATGAATGATTAAATAAAAAAATCAATATAGTGAAGCACGCTCCTCATTCCAGCCACTTTAGTTAACTAAAAACAATCCCGTTCTCTGTGTGAGGCATGAATCTTTCCATATATTTATTTCATTATTTAATTTTTCTTACATCATACATAATTATAGTAGCCAAGAACAAAATACATCAAATAATCGCGAATTATTAAAACGAAAAATAAACTGTTACAATGTTAAATTTTTTACGGAACTTCAATCTATTGAAGTCCTTACCCAAAAGTAAACCCACACCTGTTGGCCAATCACTGCTCCCAGCGCGGTCACGCCGACTACGCTACCACCCTAATGAAACAATTTGGAGAATGACATTAACAAAACTTTCCACCTCATCATGGAGAACGTGCTCAACTTAAACTTTTACCGACGACGCCCGACGCCCACGAATGCCGCTGTGCACGTTATTTTGTTTCGGGTGTGCCAAAATTTCCCATAAAAGTTTTCGCTCACGTGCGCTTCCTATTATTGGATGGTGGGTAAAGGCACCGAAAACTGAGAACACACTAGTGCGCACAGACACACACCAGCTTTAGTGATCAGTTGCAATTGGAATGTCGGTGGAAAAAAAGAAAGAGAGTAAGAAATGTTCACCTGCCACAGGGCGACACACTAGGCGTCTAGAATGTTGAAGAAAATCACACCACAAATGGTGGGAGCACCACGTTGGCATTCGTAAAAGAAATTTAACAAATTCAATTTCCGGCCTCACCAGCCTGTTTGTGCTTGTGTTTGTGCAAAAGCTCTCAGCCCTTCCAAGGCCCCAGCCAACGCCATCGTCACCGTTGTTGGGTTATCGTCTTGATGGAAAACAATCCCACAGTTTACCCATTGCTTGACGTAATGTTTCGTTTCCTGTTCGTTTTTGCACCCGCTCGAACATCCTGAGTAGTTAGTTTACATCCTTCGAGTGATGCGAGAGAGATCATTGTTTGCCACCCATGAGCCTCAACAACCGCCGGTATCGTGTCTTCACAATTGCATTTCCCCAATGCGCACTGAGCAGCACATAGCCTTCCAGCAAGCGAGGAACAGATTGGCTGGCATATAAGTAGCGAGACAGCTAAGAAAACCGGGTGGCACTTTCCCCCATCGTCTTAAGGGCGAGGAAAATAAAAGGTAGCGATGCTTTTAAATAAATTACTTCCAGCCGGCTCTACCAGGGCCGTTTCGATACCGACGAATATTGCGTCACATTGCGTCACTGAGGCGGTGAGGTATGTCGTTTTCCTCATATCCCTCTTTCTTTCACTCCACAAGATGGAAATAAACTCTGCTACCGGTGCCAAAAAAAAAAACAATCTCCAAAAGTCTTGCCGAAAAATCTCGTGCTTACCTTCTGCGGAACGCACCTGAATCGGCCGTGATTAAACGTAATTAATTTTATCGCAATGCAGATTGTTGTGGGGCTGAGGAGAGCCGACCAGCGCTTTCTTAAACTTTCCGTTTCGTCTTGTGAATACAGAGGTCCAAGAAAATCCATTCCCGTATGCTGCAACCTGCATCCTCGTCGCAATTCACTAATGGGTTTTAGTATACGGCCGTTCAGTAGGAGCGGTTCACCCCAAAGATGCACCGAGCCATTTTCAATCAAATTAGAACGCATTGGAAGTGCAATTATGTAGCGTTTGTTTTGGGTTTGTCGTTTTGGAGTTTTTGGCTTCGGTGCGGGCTTCGGTTTTTGGCTTCAGTCGTTCGAGTAGCTTCCGGCAAGCGAGGGAAAGTTTAATTTCGAATGAAACAAATCAGTTCCGGCAGCTGATTTTTCATTAATTAGGCTTAAAAGAGGGGACAGGTGCTGCGTAGCAGGTAAATATCGTATAATGATTTCGTTAAGGGTAGCTTGTTGCAACCGGAAAACTCAATCAATTGCGCTGCGAATGGGTTAAATGGGCGGCCTTGCAAGAAATCACTATTTTGCCCTCTTAATTAGGTTCAGATTAACAAAATCTGTCAACTAATTTGACCAACGGTAGGATTTTAATAGAATATTAGTTTTCTACGTAATAGTTTTCTACGTAACATGTGATTCTACAAGAGATAGTAGAATATTTACTTTACATCTGGAATTTGTTTTTGAAATTCAATGTTTGTAAACTAATAATCAATTTTATAGCCTTAGCATCGATTGACCATAAAGCAAAATATAAATTTAACGATCAAGATTTCAATCATGATAACATTTAAGAAATCAATATGACATAAACAGATTGGTCGATGGAGGTTAATAAGGTTTATTCAAAATGTAAAAATAGTATTTCATTTAAATCAAAAAGCAAAAATATCTAAGCAATTGATTTAAAATGTTTAATGGCAGACATTTGTCATAAGAAAAAAATGCATGATAATTATTTAGTTATATGATAATTTTTAACAATAAAGCTATAATCATAACAAGACTAATAACTGTAAGATGTTGTTTCGTATAATCCTTCACTTCCTGTACTTTAGCTACAAACCAACAAAAAGTTATTATTTTTGTAAAACATCTGGCTAATGTCTCGTTGCAGAAAGAGCTAATATTACATCGAGGTGCATTAGTTGCGTTCAATGCATAATACTACATCAAGTTCCATTGGCTGGGTACTGTCTCCATAGGCAAGAGTTTAATATAATCATTATGAAAAGTAGAATTGCTATCTATTAAGTTTATAGCACGAGAGAGTTGTTAGAAGGATTTAGATTAATTATCTCATACCATTTTATTGAGTTGACGTATAACAACAGGGAACAAGCTTTCAGTAGCTTGCCAGTGGATAGTTCGAACATGCACCTTAATATGGGTTTTATATTGACATAGTGAGTAAATTATCGGTTGTTCATAAACTTATATTCTTTTTACTAACATTAACATAGTTTGTTGAAAATTCAGTAGCTTTACAAAACATAATGTTTCCTATATAAAGTTCTCGGCACAGCTAATGTCTAGAATGGTAGGCGTTGGCGCAGACATCTCTTCTACTGACAGATGAACTTTCCTGCCACACCGGAACGTTATGTTTCGCAAAGTAATCGAAACTAATTGGCTGATGCCGGTGTCGTATGCCACGGTACCGGAAGTAGCCGAGTCATACTTTGTCGCATTTGCTCCGTACGCTTCACGTAGGCTTTCCCGTCGCTTTTCGCTGCCCTTTCTAAATTGCCTAATAATTTCTGCATCCCCGTCACGTAGCATCGCATCGGGAAATGGTGAAACCGACGCCTAATTTGGCACTCCCAAATTAGTGACAGTGTTATCGATGCGATCGATTAGTAACCTCCTCACACCAGCGCACAACAAGCCACCAAGGGAAAAGTTTTACGTAGCGCTGCGTTCGAACGTTCGTCTCTGGAGCACCACAAGGACATGGTCACTTAACGGTATTCCCTCGGCGCACACGCATTTGATTATTTTTTAATGTGTCTGTGTGGAATGTACCATGTTCGTGGTGTTCTGGCCCCGTACGAATTGGTGGCAAAATAATTAATATCAACATCGCTAATTCGGGTGCACGATGAGGTTGCCATGGCGATGCCATAGGCGATCGAGCAACCACCACAACACGGGCACAACAGGACTCGCGCGACTTGCGTAAAAGCGGTATTATGTGTGGAGTGATTAAAATTCAATTGTCAGCACTGGCACGGAATCTCAATTTAATGTGCGCCTTTCAATCGGCCTGGTGATCGCCTCTCTCTGTTGCGAATTGATTTCGCGCGGGTCCGTCGAAAGTTTTGCGGCGTTTGGGATGAAATGTTTGCGTCCAAACAGGCGTCTAGAGCGCGCGGACGAAAGACACAAACAATAAATTTTCGTTCACAAAAGCGACACAAAATGTTGAATTAATTCATCTGCCAGCACGGTAAAGCAGGCGGGCATTAAATGGAATACTGTCTCGGGACACACTTCAGTATGCAGATCAGCGTGTGGACCCGCAGTACGGCGAGCGACTGTGTTTGGTGGTGTACTTTGGTCGCTTTTTTAGTGGTACCACCATGCCAGCTGACTGGAGGGAACGCGATGTGATCCGAACCGAAAGTGGTTCTATTCAAATTTAAAACCATTTTCGACTTTGCCATCATTGAATGGAGCATGGCAGAGGATAGTCAGAGGAACAGGGAATGGTCATTTGGCATGATTACTTTGGCACGATTAGCGAATTTGTTCCTTTTTTGCGATGACTAATATCTGTTAGGGACTGTGTAGACATTATTTAAGATTAGTGAAAATAGGAATTTATGTCATGAACTATGAGCAGGTTTGCTTTAACGAATTTACTTCTAGTCTGAACCGATTGCGATACTTTAATAAAACTTTTTTAAAAATTTAATAATGATGAAAGGAGTTTGTTATTTGGAAATTGGTTTAGTGTGTAATACTTCTTCAGCATTTTGTATACCAAATGTATTCCTTAATTATTCTCGTAGCAAAAGAAGAAGCATTGAATACAACAATCATTTTTGGTAGACATTTTCAACTCGAGGTGTACAACAGATAAAACATGCAAATTTCTGAGAGTAGGTAATGTTATTGTTTTCATTTATTTTCATCGTAGCATAAACGATATTGTTTATGGAATATCGGATTACCGAATGAAATATCCCTATCAACCCATTGAATAAACATGGAGTTTTAATGACGGTACTGTATTTTGAGAGAAAATACCAACCAGTGATAAAAAATAAAAATAATCCTTGGAAATGTCTAGAAGGCGTCTGTTTTTTATTTTTTCTTTGGCAAAATAAAAGCAGCTGAAACACTTCATCAGATTCAGCTTCACGAAAAACAAAACAGATTGATTTTTTAGAAATGCTTCAAAAATCAGAAACATGGTTTCACATATATTGAGCTCCTTCTTTGAAGTCAAGATGGGAGTTATAAGAATTGTATATTTAACTTTAAAATATAGCTAGTATTCTTTTTTGTTAAAATTAAAAAGTGTAATGACCATGTCATTGAGCATTTGTGAGTATAATGTACTTCTAATTCATGATTAAAAAAGTAGGTGAATCCAGTAAATTAAGTAAACTTGTGCGAATAATTTTTTTTCTACATACACAGACTTGATTTATGACATTTTAGAATATTTAATTCGAGTTCCACTGTTCACCACCGGTTTTTATTTCCCCAGCTTATTGTTCAGTTTGTGATAAATTAAAAAATGTTAAAGTAAAAGTAATCTGTTATTTGGCCTAATTTTGTAATCCCAAATGGTAAGTAATATGGAAATGTAATTGTGCAGTCAATTTAACTTATACCAACAATGAAGGGGATGGTAGATGGTATCAATGAAGGAAGTTTCTTAGAACTTCCCTAGATCTCGAGACGTGTGTAGAAAGTTAGTTACTTTATAATGCAGCTCAACGCCGTAGCATTGCGACCTTCAATAAACTAAAAAACATTTCCCCAAAAAGTCACCCCAACACCCGCTCATCACAATTCTCTCGAAAATCGTCACTCAGGCTCGTTCGTCATTTTGACAGGGCCGGCTGAATGGACCATCGTCAACATTGTCCCGTAGCGTATGCACTGCCGAATAGTGTAGAATCGTCAGGAACTGCGTCGGAGGTGGAAGTGCCGGTGGTTTCCTGGCAATTCTCACCCTGCCGGCCCTGTCGGGTGAAGTTCTAACGCTGCACCCGGAAGATGGGGCTGCATGTTTTGGAGCTCGATTACATATTCATACGAATCATCTCGGCCGCGGATATTCTCGAGGGTAATAAATCTAATCGAAATTCCGCGCACATGCTCCGCGGGCATCGACGCTGCTGAATGATGATTTATCGGTTGTTTGTATGTAGCTGAATGCTTATATCTTTCTCTCTCTTTCTCTCTCTCTCTGATTGTGTGTTTGAACATAAGTAATGTTTCGCGTGCCGCTTTGCACAACACGCAGCGGTTCAGGATTGCTTCGGGGATAGTTGAATCTGCTTTAATTTAGCACATTGCACGAACGTCGTATATTGGGAGCTTTCGCTTTGGGCGACCGTGTCTTAAGTGCTGCGTAGGTGCTTTAATTCCTGAATTTCTAAACGTGATAGTCCTGAAACCAAGCAAATTACACACTGGAGAATATCGTTTTGGTCGATATTTGCGTTAAAAGGGTGGTCTAAAAGCGATCACGTATCGAGTTGAGTAGTGGATGGTGCGATTTTAATTTAGCAATCCATGTAAAGTTCTTCGCTCTCATTTTTTTGTTATTTTTCATCCATTTTTCATTCATCCGTGATAGAACCCTATCTGGATCATATCACACTGATGAAAAAAACCTGCCCTCATCAAGTTTTGAAGTGAGTTGTGAAGTACAGGACACAGCTTTAAAAATATAATTTCTCACTCACAATAAGGATGATTTGAATTCAATGGGTTCTATACCGATTGCATGAAATACAAACAACCAAGAGCCGGCGCCTATTTCCATGTCTCCTTTCCATTCCTATGAGGGATGAATATTCAGCAAAACATTAAAAAAGGAAAATAGAGTTATAATCTGGAAACGGTAAACCCATCGCTAGTCGTGTGAGATTGGTGTCACTCACATAGGCAGCGGAAGGTCTCTTCTGATTCTCTCGAACACCCTCGACCTATGGGTGAATTTGGGTCACGACAAAACAAAAGGATTGCTACCGTGCTGTGTAATTTTATCCTTTATTCTTTTTGGTAGGTGCAGCTATTCTTTGGCAGGAATCAGAGTGGTTCCTCCGGTGGATTGAAGGATTATCGCGCTCGTCACGTAAATCAGATTAAAGACACGCTACTGACATCGGTCGATTAAATTGAAAGAGCGTGGCCAAGGGACTATGGGGGTCTCTAGCAACGTATGCTCTATCTCCTGTTTCACCCAGGCGGGATCATCCTCAACGTAAGAATAATACAAAGACCGATTTCGCTTTCGTTCGTTCAGTTGGCGAGTGAGCGCGAGTGACATGTGGCCGACGTGAATATGACATCGAGCGGAAGTGAAATCAATAATAAAACACTGGGGCACACATACACAGTGACAAAAGATTCGTTTGCGGTTGTCAACAGTACCAACCACCATTACCACCCGTCACAGTCACCACAGTCATGTGATGGTGATTAGAACATGTCTTGTTACTACCTCGCGGTGCTCTTAGGCTCCAAAGTTTCTCGAATCGGTATGTCGGATATGTGGTCGGTAGTCCATGCTAAGGGGGGGGGGGGAGGGGGGGGCAGTATTGTCGGGTGTGATTTCCGGCAAAAAGGATTGGGACCACCACGATCCAGTACGACGACGGCGACGTTTGATTGACTTACAATAAGACCCGGTTTTCCGGTGCTGTCGGTTGACATTTGATGTCAATGGGGATACGGATGACGTAGTGGATGAGGATGAGAGTCAAATCGGGTCGCATCAATCAATCAACATACTCCGGACCCTTCGGGGCCGACAATGTACGAGTGGCGACAAATCAAAGCGTGGCCTTAATCAGGTTGCGATTGTTTCTGAAAGCTTGGCAGAGTAGGTCAACAACATGGGTGTTTTGTTGTTGGTATGGTTTGACACGAGAGTTACTGGCGAATATGTGAACGAATTATACAGGGAAGAAAAGTGCGGGGGAAAAGAGTAATTCAAAATTATTGAACTTAGATAAAGAAACTAGACCATAACCATAATCTAACCATAATGAATATGCTATTTAACGGTTTTTCTTATTGAACAAAGCTGAATCGTAAATTTTAATAAAATACCATATAAAATACTGTATAAAATAAGGAAGAAAATGTTATAATTTCGTGATGATATTTATTATGCATCTTCTTATTTCTGGAAATATATGGTTTAATACTGGTGCCGTAACCAAACTTATTTTATAGTTTCATTTATTTAGCATTTTGATAGTAAATTTTAGTAAAGTAGACTAGTGAACATCATATTCCTGGCTTTCTTGGCTTATGGAAACATTGTCTTTTTTATTTTTAATCAATTTTCTTATCACTGATTTCAATAGCAAGCCGTATCAATTTTCAGTAACCTCAAAAATCAGTAATACGTGGTTTAGATAAAATTTTGAAAACTAACGAAACCAATTTTGACTGATTTAGCTCAGATATTTATTTCAAGACTGGTTCTAATACTATTAAGACAGTGGATGAAATTTAAGTTAAAATAAATTTAAGGCTATTAATTTTGTCACAACTTTTTGAAACAAACAAACTAAACATTCGAATGTAAACTAAAATTTTGATCAAATTTTACCAAAGCAGATATTATCTTTTAAGAAAATTTTATTTTCTCTTCGTTGCTTTATATACTTTGCATAAGCTTACATGATTGGATAACAAATAATCTAATACACAATTACTAGAAAAAAAACAGTTTGTTTAAATAGAAACAACTAGTGTTGCAAACGTCACTCCCTGACCAGCATAAAGGGAATAAAGCACCCAACGGTTTATTTGTTGTATCTTTTTAAATTCACGTTTTGTGTTTAGATTTCAACAGGAAAGGACAAAAAAATGACTATCGGCAAGCCACATAGTTGTGCAATGTAGCCCTTACATGAAGATTTTCTAAAAATTACAAAAGCACGATATAATAGCGATAGCAATCAAATAGTTTTATTACGAAGTACTACAATAAATTTGTCGAAAAATATGTTTGTTTTTTTAAATTAATACTACACACTTACTATTACTAAATATTAACAAAATATTTTCAATTTAAACTTATTCCTAAAGATATTAATAATCAGTGATATCACTAGTACGGGAGCAGCTACTACAGCGGTGTGTCGTTGTAAATCTGCTCATCGCCCTGTGGCTTGGTATCATTCTCATTATATGTGTTCTATAGCACACTTCTCTGGAAAATGTATTTTATTACAAGCTTCATCTTTGGTGAACATTGTTTTTACCTATCTCTTCAACTTTTCGTTTGATTCACATAAAACGGGTGGTCGTATAGTTGTGTTACGCACTGTTTGTTTGATCATCATATGTTTGATCCACTTTAGACGGGAAGCGTGCGAAAGATCAGGTTACCTTCCTCCAATTTATTCCTAGTTGAATACTTATAACTATTCCCGCCTGAGACATCAATAAAGTGTGTAAAAGGAAACTAAATTAAATTTGTTTTCGCTACCCTATTAAAGAGCTTTACTTAAAACAGGTGTTGCGAAGGGCCGAGATCTCGCTACCATGGTTAGCCTAGATGGCTAATGGAAGAAACGAGAAGTAATGCTATAACATATGGCGTTACAATCGGTCCGGCTTTGCAAGGAGAGAACCATCCGAGAACGGCCACACATCCGTGGAAAAAGGGTAAAGATAAATAAAAATCAAATCCAAAACATTTTAGTCTATTCCATGGACGCTACCCTTTTGTACGATTTTGTAGGGGATGATTTATGAACCGCCTAATGGACGGAAACTACACAAATTACCACAGTTCTTTCGTCGGAACCATCAACCTTGTGTGTTAACTTCGGCGCTCAACCGTCGCATACTTATCGTTTTTCCATTCGGCATTCATCATTGCACGTGGCAATCTTGCGTACCGAGTTTTCATAGCTGTGCTGGCATCTCGGTGCGAAAGGAAAGGAAGGTGGAAACAATTTCGGGTCGCGTGGTCGCACGGACATGCTTTCAGATGCTGGTCGACCACCAGCACCGAGCAGGAACCGAGATCCGTTTCCAACTTCCCGAAATTTTCTCCCCCACGTGCATCGTTGCTCACTCTCCATCATCCTGGCTGAATCACCATCCATAAAATGAAGCGTAAGGATTGTGGAACCGAAATTAATTAATGTTTGCTGTCAGTCAGTCTAATGGCTTAAGCTAATTTTCAGGTTGTGACACACAAACACACGCGGCTGTGTTGTAGTCTGGGCGCGTCTGGTAACGCATGAGCGAAAATTAATTTTATAAGTATGTTGTAATCTATTCTCTGCAGCTCGCTGGCGAAAGGGTAGTTTTTCTGCGGCTGGCTAGGTGAGGATCCAGAGGAAGCAGTTGATCAAGATGGAAAATAATGTTTTTCGTATCTAGGGGGAAAGAAAATGTGGCGCTATAGCTCAATGAACCGTCAGCATGTTGGTTTTTGTGGTGAAACGTTTGAATTGAAGCTATGGTGTTTATATCGAAAGTACCTGTGTGATTTTTGCATCCCAATAAAAAACGTATATGTACTTAATTTTAATTCAGTTTTATATTATTTTATATTCAAGTGTTTGTTTTTTGTTAACTATTAAACAGTTTTAGAGTAGAGAAACCTGCAAGGATTGTAAGGATGATTTAATCGTTACTAATTTAATATTCATAGTATCTATTATTAGTAAATATTCAAGATAAAAACTTGAAGTAATTTTGATCTTATTTTTTCATGTGAATTTTTCCTTTCATACGTTGTTTGTTATCGTCACTACTACCTTAAATAATATGAGTGTGAGAAATTCAGGTCAATTTTAAAACATGCTTCCCTTCGAGAAACGTTTTCACATTACCGACGCAGCTTTCTTCTCACAATGTTGATTATGAACGGTCTCACGCTGAAAAATGTTTGGTTTTCTTTTGCTAGTAATGAGGTGTGTTAAACAACTCACTTCTTTCCCCGTATCAAACATTTTCACCGCACAGGGGAAACGTGAATTTTTGTTGCGGTCACTATGAAAGCATCAGCATTAGTTCAGTTTTTCCCCGAGCAGGGAAAATATCTCACTCCTGATGAGAACGGTAAAGTAGCATCTCACGATGTAGGGGAAAACTCACCCGCCATCCTCACAGTGTGGTGAGTTTTTGCTTGAAAACGGCGTGAGTAAAACCGTCTCACGTTGTGAGATAAAGAACGCTTCCTACAAACAAATACAAAGAAAGTGTCGTAGTCATCGAAAACAGCCCACAGCATCCTGCATCGGCCAATGTGAGAGAGTGAGCATTTCTCAGAGTATAGTTAGTAAATCCAAACAAGAGCAAATACTTCGGTAACTCACGAGATGGTATTTCACGCATCCCGAACCTACCCAAAACAGGATACAACACCCACATCCGAACTGCCCGCAAGAATCGCCCGAAACGGGGCGAACCTTTCGCCCGAACCGTGAGCCGTCGCGACCCACGGAAGAAGTCAGTCACTCGCGGATACTACTCGCGGCAGGATACGTGCGTGCTTCGCGTGGGGTGTTGCTCTATCGCGCGCTTCGTTTACCACGCGTCCATCGTGGTGCGGTGGAAAAAGGATTTATCGGGAACGGCGCAATGCGAGACTAATCGCACTAATCGTGACATCGCGTTGCGTCCACCACCACCATGCATGCGCCGTGCTTGAGATCTCAACAATCGAAACGAATTAAATTGGAGTGTTCGGGGTGAAAAAATGTTAATTTCAAAACAGCCTCAAACACGTTTCTCGAGAAAGTGTCCAAAACGTGAGGTATGTTGTTTGTGCAAGATTTCAGGAATTAGTTTAAAAATTCCGTTCAGAGTGAAAATGCACGGTAAAACAAATCTCGAAAAAGAAGGCAGCGAAGTGTAACACACAGGCTTCGACTAGCAAAATGGAAGCGTCAGGAATCCTTATCATTCACATCGGAAGACAGCTAGGCCAATAATAAAATAGTGCCTGGCGGGCCTTAACGAACGAGATGAACGTGAAAATCCGACGAAACGAAAGGGACAATGGATATAAAATTGTCCATTTGATTTAGATCTCTTCCACGAACTCGAGTTTGCTATGTTTTTTTTTTGGTGCCTGGTTTGGCCGTTGTTTTCCTATCGCTTTGCTGGGGTAGGATAACAGTAGAAGTATAAATGTGTGTGTGTATGTGTGCCTGTCACTAGGTGTGTAAGCGTGTGTGCGCCTGTGTTCTAGTGAGTAGCTCGATAGAATTTTCATGCTACGGATCTTTGCTTTGCTGAAACCGGAAGTTCGTTCCGTTTCGCACTTAGCAAGTCTGTGGTCCACCAAAAACCGAAAAGTGATGGAGTAGGGAGTGAGAGCAGTACGCAACCGGAAACCATTCGGACCAGTCTAGGGTGCGACCTTGTGCGAAATCCGAATTTTTCCCATTTTTCCGCAGACTGGTGGCTAGCGGTCTGTGGGAAAACGGTGGATTAAGGATCGTTCACGTGGTTTCTCTCGCACAGAAGTTGTTGTGTGCTTTTTTTCGATTGGTGTCTCGTTCTCATTGTTCTTTGGGGTAGCGGGGTGGAGCGGAGTGAGTAGCAGAAGCTGCGCGCAAGTGGTTCTGGCACACATCCACACCAGAAGGAAATGGAAAATGAATAATACATCCAACGGAAAAAAAGACCGGCTGCATCGAAGATTCGGTTCGTGTCCTCGACGTATCCTTTTAGCGTTGTCCTTACCTCACACACGCCGAATTGTAGACACAATCTGGACGTGGACCCGCGGTGAAAGATTAAATGAAGACAGACCAACGTCAGCGAAACAACTGGCTCGGTGCGTTCGAATTCGTACTAATGCAACTCCGATTCAGGCTGAAGGCGAGTAGTTGTGCGGTGGGCTGGACCGCACTCCAGTGACATCCGACGACGACGAGCGACTGTGTCCCTTTGTACCGGGCCGGATACTGATAGCCATCCGTCTAACCGGATGACTAGTACGAGCCGGCTTTGTTTGAATCGTTTTTTTTTTTTTGCTCTTGTGATGGTTGGTTTTCTGTCATGGCTGGCTTTTGCTGCTGCTAGCGGGTGCTTTCACGGCGCCGCGAGAACAGAAACTGACGGTTTGAAGTGGATTTCAATTAACCCGGCTTATGGTTGAGTGATAGGTTTTCGCTCGCAATGGCAGGCCCTCGAAAATGCGTCCGCTCGAAAATGGTACGCCCGTTTCGGATAGCACTCGGGTGAGTATTCTGGTGATGAAAAAAGCGAAATTAAAATTTTAATTCTTCTAATGCTCATTCAGCGGATGGCACTGCGGACGACGTTTTTCCATTATGGTTACATGTTTTGAAGCGATGCTTTATCTTGCTTTACTTGTGAAGGATGTGGTCAGTAGGAAATTTTATTAAAAAGTTATGTTTTCTTAAATTTAAATCAGAAGAATGTTTGTCAGAATAAATTTAACAACAAGTCTTAAGAATGTCAAAGCAAAGAAATTTTAATTGTGTATCCACCAAATCTCCAAAACCGTTTCCTGATATCAAATAACAATTTTTATTAATTTGAAGATAACAATTCAAACAAAATTTGTTTGTCGTGCAACAATGTGTTTTGCGGAGGTAAAAATAGAACCTAAAGAACCATTTAGTTTGAAAACATAACGAAAGGAATCGATAAAAATGTATGCAAAACAATGAAACCACGTTGTGAAAAATTTCTCCAAATACAGCCTAAAATAAATAGAGAAGAAGAAAAAAGAAAAGAATATAATTAGCAAATATTTCTATTTTCTTTACTAATAAGGTAAAAAGCCATAGTTCTTCTCAAGAAGTTTTAATTGTGGTTGCAACTGGTACTTAAAAAAGAATTTCAAATACATCCCATACGCATTATTAAAAATAATAAAAACAGTCGGAAACCGAAGTGACAATGCTTCCAAAAACAAAAATAAAAAACAAAACAGTATCAAAATCATAGATTTTACGCATATAATTCGTTTTCTAGATCTACGCGTACACCATCAAAGTCTCAATGTCTAGCTATCGTTTAAAACCCTCTAACATTAAACGAACATTAAAACACCCACCTGATTTTGAGAGCATGAAAAACGTTGCCCGGCCCAAATCGAAGAGGTCCCCCAAATTTACGGTTGCTAAAACCAGTCCGCCAGACGGTGTTTACATTCGAATATGCCTGACCCATTCTAGGGTAGGGATCTTGGGTTATCGTTTAGATTCGGGTCAGCTCAATGACAAAAAGCCTGTGTGCCTAAGGACAGCCTTCCTGCAGTGGCTTAACGTTATGTTTAATAATTCTTTCCCAATCCCTCCGAGGGCTACGCCCACAGGATAGGTCAAAGCAAAATGGCGGAGAGCGTGCGATATGTGCGACGATGCGTGCCACCATTAATCAACGATCTAAGACGTCTTTGATCACCTGGACATATTACTTATGGGATTTTAAAACCAGATGCTTCCCGCCTGTACGTTAGCCTGCCGCATTGGTCAGCTCTGGGCGAAAGTCCGGACCAGGTATCTGGTCGCCGTTATTTATGTTTTATGTTGCGTTTTTAGAAACACATTTCAGCCACGGGAAGTAAGCACCTTTAAGTATATTTACCGGTTTTTATGGTCCCCTCTGTATGGGCCACCGGGGTAAGACGGATGAAGAATGGACCATTGTTCGGTTGGAGGTTGTTTGTCTGGGTTTTTGCAATTTCGGTACGTCCTTCAAACGCGCCGTCGCCAAATAAATAACGTATCAGCTGTACGTGCCTGCGTTATCTAATTCAATCGCGATAAGTTTTCCGATTTTCGCTCCACTTCGTGACCTAGGATACGCACACAAACACGGCGGTGGTGGTAGGGTGAAAACTTTTTTTGCATTTGGCAATCCGTTTTCGGGCTGTCTGGAAGTTTACGGGACACGGGAGGCTGTAATCAACCCCCTGTGAGACCTCCATGGCCTGGATTACGTACTTTTCTTTGCGCAACGGCACGAACATTCGGCCACCTCCTTATTACATCTCAATTTGTGTGTTATTCGTTTGGCCATAATCAAGTTGATCTTCCCTCTTTTTCCTAGTGCCCAATGTGTGTTTGTGAGTGCTTCCTCGAAGAAAACATCCCAGAATGACGTGAAAACTTTCGTCTTTCCCCCCTGTTAGCCAATCGATCAAGGGGCGGTTTGGTGGGAACAACAAATCCTCCTATCACCGCATCGGATACATATTTGATACAATCTTTGACAGGCAACAAGCACGAAGCAGCTTTTCGCCGTAATCGAAGGAAGCAAAATATCGAAAAGATGCACAATCGGACCCACCATTACAAATCAATCTTTGTTTTGTTTCGCTTCCGGAGCATTTTTTCGACTCTTCCTTTTTCACCTTATCCCGAGCGGCTGGAACGGGAAAACTCTGAGACGGAACGGGGCGGAACTACCCGCAATGAAACGGTTGGCAAAATGAAACAAATAAAGAGTGGCAGCTGCACGGTAATATGCCTCCGGGGGCCGCGTGCTGTCCGAGAAGATAAAATCACACTATGGACGGACGGAAGCCTGAACCGATTGTGGCAGATGATTGATTAAGCTAAATCACTTCGTTCTTTGCTGTATGATTTAATGGATTCCATCGAGTAGAAAATGTGTGATACATATGGGTGGCAAACAGCGAGCATAAAAGGATCCTCCCAGACAGTTGCTATCGGTATTATTAGGGCGACAGCAGGGTTTTGCTTCCCTGCTCGTCCGCTCATCGTACGCTTAACAGCCCAATTCGAGGCCGTTGGGAAGGCAGGCGAATAATTCAAATGACAATAAAAATAATAGCATTGCTCGGTGAACAAATCTGGAGCGTAACGGGTGAGTGAAAATGGTATATAATGCTCGAAAAAACGTACCATAAATCATCATACGTAACAGAGATGGAAGCTCCTTCTCACCATCCTTGCCCGATGTTGTCCTTGGTTCGATCGTTTTCGCAGTATGGGACAAGATTGAGTTTTTCACCGAAGCGCCTTATGCTCAACCGTACAGACCGTAACGCAAATGATGCGATCGAGCTGCAACACAAACGGGCTCTGGCAAACGGGCAATACGGGCTTCCTTTCCCGGCCAACCTAACAACTCACTCCTCTGATGCCCACTGTTCGAGATTCATACGGCAAATAATTGATTCTTGGCACGTAGCAACGGCTACGGGATTATTGTCATTCGTTATCCGCGTGTGTCCGCCACCAGCATTGGCATTTCTTGCCCTCCCCCTTCGGATGCAAACCGAAACGGTGGTGGAAACTTTCCAAAAAACCCCACTGTAGCCATGTGAGCCGGGCCCGATCCTGTTGCTAGTTCCGTGGAGGACCATGGCGCTTGTTGTTGTTCCACCGATCGGAAGCTATCTCGCTCGAACGAGGATAACGAGTGCCAAGAAACGGAGCATTCGTTAGTTTGTCCATGGATGGTGTTTTTTTTCTAGATGCACGGATTTTTTTTCTCCCCGTCTCGAGCGGTGTTGTTTTGGGCAAGGGGTGTTCCGCTCATCCGTACGTTGGGCGTCGCTGCGGGCGCAGCACAGACTGCAGCATCATTTATTCGCGTCAGGATAATGAGAAAGAACAGCGATTCGACATTCATTACACGCGGTGGCGTTCAGCTTGCTGGTTGGGAGGCAGTTTTTTTGTTCCATCGTCTTCTAACCATTGTTATCTCCCATACATCCAACGGTTAGTTTTTTTTTCAATAGTTCACGCTGTGAATCGGAAAAGGGGTGGTGAGGAAATGCGATATTAATGGTACATTACGGTAGTTTGTGCTGGCCTGGGTTTTCCTGCCCTCCCACGCAGCCCCAAACAGAACAGACTACCCGTAGTTAGATATTTGCTTGGCTTGTTTTCTTCTGCCCGTTGTTCATTTGTTTGTTATTGTATCTCATGCTCAAAGCTCGACCATCAGTTGGTGGCTCGGACGAGAAAGCTAACAGTACGTGTCATCATTTGTCATACGGGCTCATGTCGACCCGTACCGAGATTTGTTGCTAGACATAATCTTGCTGCGCCTCAAACAGTTGCCGGCGCCTGGTTTCACTTAAAGTGAATATAAATCTTCATGTGCCCTGTATGTTTAAAAGAATGCAGTCAAGATGGTTGGTTAGCGTGGGTGTATAGATGTGGAATATAGAAAAGCTCGACGTTGATGGCAATGCGGTTGTAAGATCGCGAGGAAGTTTTGCAAGGAATTACAGTTTCAGGTAATTTTAATCGGATAGTTTTTCTCTATTATTTTCATGTGGTATTGTTTTACTGAATCATAATGTTTAATGGAAAATATTTGCACATTCAACAAATGTGCTTTTGTATATTTCCAAACAGTTTAACATTTGTGTCAAAGCGATATAAGAAATATGTTAGTGTCTTCCTACGTTTTATATTCCTGACGTCAACTATTTGGTTTCGGAGTTGCATGTGCATGTACTCAAAGAATTATTTAAACTACATCAATCAGAGCGATGTGAAGAAGAAAACATATTTTACCTATATTATAAATATATTGGGCACTATAATCATAAGCTTTTCAACTTGATGGTCTAAAAAGACAATGGTCTCTTTTTGACAAATTCTACATTTAATGGCAATTATCATCATAAAAAAAGTTATTTGTAATGTTATTTGAATTCATTGGAGAACTAACTCATCTAATCCGAGATGTAAAAGATTTATAAGCTAATAATGATTCAAAAGATTTTTTGATAGAAGATATATCACTATATAGCGAATGCCGATTTTGAAATCATTATTTTGCTGACTAAAAATGTTTATCATATACATAGAGTATCACGTAAAGCAACGCTGATTTTCAGCTTACAACAGTCTTACGAGCTAGCCATTAAAATGTAATGATCGTTCAAAACGCAAAGCATTACGCAATAAAAATTAATCTCAAACCACTTTCGAACGATAAACCTTCGCCCTGTACCATTATGATTCTATCGATCCACCCCATCCCGTTTACGTGGAAAACCATCCACCATCCGCCGACGGCAAGGCGAAAAGAAATCCTCCCCGTTGCAGCATTTTATCTTTAAATTCACACCAGCACATGCCATCGCATGCACGCCCGTCGCAATGGGTCGCCTATAAAGGGGCTAATAATTGGTCACAAACCTGTGGCTCCTTCTCACCCCTCTTCCAGTCGTCTAACTCTCGGCCCCAAAATTGGTCACGTAGCAGCGTTATGGAGGCTTCCCCGTAGCTCAACGTGCTGCAGGGGAAGTGGCACATTTATGCGACCACAAACGACAGCTGGAATCTCGTGCTGGATAGCTATCCCGCTGATAGAGAAAGAGAAAGAGAGAGAGAGAGTAAGATAGAGAGAAAGAGAGATAGGGAGATACAGCGAGAGGAAACGAGAGAAAAAAGGGAAGAACGAACAAAAAAAAACGTACACACACAACATCACTCCCATAATGTTCCTGGGAGCGTGGGGATATGTTCCGGAATGTATGCCACACGTGGCACAGTTCACAAGATCATGCTGTGTTGCAAAAAGCTGGGTAGACGGTAGCACGCCCGAATCAGAACGCAGATTTCTCTTCCATCCGGCCGGAGTTTCAAGTAACGCATAATGCCTTTTAGATCGTTTTCTCATTATATCCGTGCTTTTCTGCGTCGGCACGGGGGTTGAATTTCCGGTGAAATGGACTCTCGCTGCGTTTTCCCCGTTCTAAGACCGGAAGGAACAATTTCTAGTTTGCAGCAATCGCAAACGGAAGTCGGTAAAGTCGGGAAAGGGATGTGCAGTGTGCAACGATCCGTGTTGCCGGGCTTTGCGGTGCCGTTGACGGCATCATCGTCTTCGTCATCGGGACGCTAACAACGTAATCCTAGCGCAAAGCACGCTCCGTACGCTTGTCAGACAAGCCCGAGCTGCCGTTTGCCGTCAGCAGCAACAACAAGCTGCAACCAGCCAGATAGCGGTTCGGAGGCGCTCACGGTGTGCTGCCTGCTGATCCTGTTATTGCAGGACACGCACATCCCCTCCGCTTCTCTTTCGATCCACACGGCAAACTGACTGTCTCGTGCCGTCCGTCAAAGCGCAATGGGAACGTTTTCAATGCCGAGGGAACGAAATCCCGAAATAAAACAAGCCCAAGCTGGATGGCAGTCGGCACCCCTAAACCGGCAAACAGACACAGTCGGCCATGCGCTCGAGCTTCGACGACGAACCGAGGGAGCAAATATTTTAACCTCATGAGCAAACTTTGATATGATTTATGCATCCCTGCCAGCGAAGTGAGGGAGCTTCGACCGGGATGGAAAGCCGTGTTTAAATGAAACGATGGGTACACTTTCAATCAATCCGGTGCATGCAAACCGAGCCGGTCTGCTGATTGCACGGTGGGAAACATTCTCCACCACCGGGTGTGCTTGTGTGTGTGTGTGTGTGCTTGATTGGGAAAAGAATGTGGCAGGATGCGGTGCTGGTGGTGTCGAACGTGAGCTAGTTTTCATTCGTCTCCAAATCGAAAACGGAAGGTAATGCTGACGTTGCCGTGGATAAATTATGGAATGCCAACTATTTGCTGTAGCCCTCCCATCCCTCCCAACATGCTACTGCGCCCACCCCGAATAGCGTTTCATTTCACCCAACAGCCTTCACCATCCCCAAGAGAGATCTGTTTGAATAGTGCCTAATCTATTCCAATTTAAACCCGGCCAGGCAGGTGCAAGTGCTGTACCTAAAAGCGAGGGCGCAAAAAGCTATCGGCAGCAGCAAAGTGCAGCTTTCTTGCGGTGGTACTGTCAGGGGGTGGCGCACAAGCTGGAGAATGTTTCCGACTCCATCACGGCGGTGGTGGGTGTTATTTTTGAGGTGCCGGAGCTGATTAAACCTGTCTCCTGCGGGATGGTTGGAGTGCAATTGGCGCTCGGCAACGGCGATGAGGTGCACACTGGCAAAGACGATCTTTTAGCCTTCCGGTTTTGGCAATCAGTTCGAGGAACAAATTGGTTTTATCGATCTCGTTGGCCCGTTTAGAGAGGCTGGCCCGAGATGGAGGACCACTTAATTGTTTATTTGTTTTCCCCAAAGGGTTGGGTTGGAGAGCGAAAACGGGTTGTGCTTATGATGTTTGCAGTTCGAAGGGCAAAATATCAATTAAAGTGCAGTGCGTATCAGTCTAACCATTATGAATGCTTCTTTCCATCAATAACTAAATTATGAATTGAATTCCGTTGAATATATCTTAAGAAACCAAGGATTATACGCTACACAGATTATGCAGAGAATCATAAAAAAAACAACAGTAAATCTATGACAACATATTTTCGAGGTATATTTACTTCAATAGCCTTAATGTTTTGTAATACGGTATTTACTAATTAAAACTATTTCGTTGAAATGATTTTTAAGCATCTGTATGTAAAGGCATGCATGGACATTAGTTTCACAAAGGAATTAAAAAATTGATTTCTTAAGCAAAACTGTGGCCTGCATCTCCGAAATCTGTGATCGTAAAAAAATCGATGCAGGTATTTATGGAGCCGCCTGGTACGGCTTAAACGTGGTCAAAAAATGCTTATGATGCTTCCGGCTGTAATATACTATTTTAATATAAAATATTTTTTATCATCTTGCAACAATTTTGTAGTCATTTTGTGCTGGTTACAATAAAGCAGAAATGTAATCTTATTCAAACAACCAATCAATCATTCTTAAGAAAGCTCAACATAAATTATTATACATTTCAAGATACTTGCAGAGAATGTCCAATCGTTTAACTATGCGATAATTACAGTTTCTTGTGCTTTCTCTTTTAGTCGGAATAAAATCAATATTTGCTACCGAAACGTTACCATAGGGCATCGTTACCGCTTGCAAACGCCGCTAGGCTTCCTTTGCACGTGCGGATATACATCTTAATTACGTACACCATATGAAATGTCACATTAAGACGACAACGAACGTCAGCAGTGAAGCGCAACAGAAACCGGCACCTACGCACACACACACACACACACACACACACACACACACACACACACACACACACACACACAAACAAATCTCCTTAACGCAACTGATAACTCCTTATTTTCGGAGGAATCCAACGCTACAAAAGAAAGTCAATCACCGTTAGTGAAAACGAATTTTCCACCGGCTGCCGCGGTGATCGGCTTTACCATGCCAACGTATGAGCGCTATCGCGTGGGGCTGGAATGGAAAGGACGTGCTTCCTTTCAGCACTTTCGAGAATAAACGATCACCAGAGCCACCGGGCGCCTCCAACGATGCGTTATCGCTTCCAACCGCTTCCAAATTCGACTCACCGAAATCGGCAGCGGGCGCAAAGAAATGAAGCACCATCCCGAACATGCTTGTGTCACGTCGGAAGTATTGCGTGTTGTGTGTCGCGAAAGCGAGAGATGAAAAATCACACATCACCCAGCAGGGATATCACCACGTCGTGATGTGTATGAAAAAGGACAGATTTTTCAATCGTTTTATTTTTCCGTTGTGCAGTGTATCGATAGCCTCCTGATGCTGCGTTTGCCTTACCCCTTTTCCAAACAGTATCACCTAAAAAGCATCGACGTCGTCTTCGGGATGTAGTATGATCTACTTGATTTCGTACTCTAGGATACCCTGCCCGATGCGTCGTATGATGCGCTTAGCTTGTGTTGTGAGAAAAATATATTTAAGTGTAGAAACACACCGAACCCTCAGTGCATTTTGGGCACTCTCGGCATCGGATATTGCCTGAAGTTTGTGCGAAAAAGATAACGCCTGTGTTCCTTTTCCGTTCGTTAGTGTATCGCATCGCGCCAACGAAACCCAGGGGTTTATTCTAAGCTGGATAGAGATAAAGCGGACGGGATCGTTTTCTTTGTGAAGTGTTAGCCTCGTTTTGGTGTGAAGTTTGTGTGGATGATTGTGGAGCGGGTACGTAGAAAGCGGTAAAGTTCGTTTCGTTGCGCACCGGATTCTTTACCCCGATCGACTAGAGTACGGATATTTCTTTCTCCTGCCTCGCTGGACCGTGACCAAAAGTTTTTTTTGTTAGATGGTTGAGAAAATGCTCGAGCCGTTTCTTTGTTAGCAATCGCTTTCGCCGCTCATCGTCTTCGACAATCTTGGGCGGATTTTGTTGAAACATATTTTTCATACCGCCACTGTGGGTGGCGAAGGAGTAGCTTCGAGGTTATGCTGGAGAGAGGGTGCCCACCTACTGGCCCGTGCACTTTTCGCAAGGAGATATATTTTGTGCATCGTAATGCCATTTCGAAACCTCGCACCGAAGCGTGTATTTCGCTGCCGCTTCTGCTATAATCTAGCATGCTTGGAAAGCGGTCTACTGTATCCTTGGTGAGCGTGCGACGGTATAGCAACCGAGTGGTTTAGTCATTTTTGTCAGAAGGAAAATCACCATCAACAAAAAAAAGCAAAATATGCCAGACTCTCTCACTTTGCGTCTCTCCTTCCCTGCAAAACGCGCGCGCGAAGAAAGATAATCAGCAAATGTTTTACAATCATTCCATGTTACTATGCCAACAGTAGCATGATGATGATACGCTGATTGCCTGTTCGCTTTCGGTTCACTATTGTTCGATAGGGATCGAAGTTGGCGAATGATTTTTGTTGTCTTCAGACTCTTGTTGCCTGGAAATTTATTGATGGAATGGAGATCGGCTTTTCTTCCTATTATGTTGCTAGAGAATAAATAATCTTCATCTTATGGTAGAATCTCACACAAAGAATGTGGCAATGATAAATGGCTGCGCTTAGTAATGCTTATCCAGCAAACGCAAATAATTAAAATCCTATTTTGTTCGAGCCGATGATTAATTGATTCGGCATGAAGTACGGCACGAAACGCAAGTGGTTGGCAATATTCGGTCTCACTATTGTGTCTTGGTATGAAATGCAATCAAATTGTATGGGCAGCTGTAAATGTCCTCAATATGGATTATTATAAAAATCGTATGAAATTATAACGTAATTATATTACAACGTAACATTTGAGTAAAAATTGTTTAATAGAAATTTGCTTTCTTTCACAATTCATTGTACTCCATCTTAAAAGTTTAAACAAAAAATGTTTTCATGTATTTTTGGTATCCCTACATCCGTTTTGAAATGTAATGATTAATGAAGAGCTATAGAGGTAGCTATGATTATATATTATTTGATAATTTTTTTTCATTAAGAAGAATATAAGATAACCCACTGTAACGAGTTTCATTGTTAATTTCGCTTATTTTGGGTGCTAGGATTCAGCACTTGTAAACATTAAGAACTATGATTACAAAACGTGAAGATTAAGATGTGGATATTACTTTAGAAAACTTTTTTTTTACAACATATATTTTCATACTGTAGTTCAATTGTAATCTTGCTGGAATAATTGTAATCTTGCTTAGAGACAGTCTAAAATTAAGCATGTTTTTAAAATGTTTTTTAAATAACTATCAAAATAAAACTATATTTGAGCTCTTCATGCATGGGCTACACTCATGCATAAAATAAAGCTTATGTATTTCATGTGGTTATTAATTTTTAAAATAAATGTTATCTTGCAAAGCCTTGTAGCTTACCCCAAAGTAAGTGTTAAAACGTACCTCAAATTACTCGACTAATCATTATGGAATGGATTTTGATCTTAAAGTTAGTACAATTATTTAAAATGAATTTTACGATAATAAATGCATTTTTCAACCACGTAACTAAGCTTATCTCGCTGATTTGATTGAAAAAAGTTAATCGATTTGAACTAAATAAATAACTAAAAATGCCAATGTACCTCTTCGGTGCGATGCTCATGCAAACATTCAACTAAATCTATTTTGTAGAAACCGCACTCTCACATCCACAAGAAATTTCAGGAAGAGAGGAAAATTGTATGAGGTGCGAAGTTTGAAAATGGTCACATACGATCACCCCGAAAGCGCTGCCATATCCAATTCGCTTTCCACCTTATCCCGTGGCTTCCAAATCACTGTCAAACAAGATCTGCTGTTTCGTGGACGAAACAAATTGTTCAACCATGCTTTGATTGAGTTTGTTAAAACGGTGTAATGCTGCAGATTTTCCATCCAAAAAAGCAGCAACAGCCGGCAACCGAGTGCGTTAACGGATGAGTTTGGAGTTTGGGTGGCTGGTGGGATTAAAACTTATTCGCACATATTCGTCTCGAGTGCGTGCGTGTTTCAACTTTCGTTGCTGCTTGGGTCGGAACGAAGGAAGAAAACGAATGCCGCCAAACTGGCGAACTTTCTCCGTACGTTAAGCTGCCTTTCAGTGAAACCTCACAACCTGTTGGTACTTATTCAAAATAAAAAAAAACCCTACGTCGGTGCAACAGAGCCACGGATAACATAAATGCCGGAGCGTGAAACAAAATCACGCGGTCTGTTGCTTCAATTTGAGTCGCTTGAATGTTTAATTCCTCGTTGCGCGTTTTAGCGATCCGGTGTTCATCAAACAATCCTTTTAAAGCAAGGACGCGACGACGAACGGCGAAGACAAACGCACTTAGAATACTAAGTACAATCTTCTTCTCATCCTACCGCAACGATCCGCAACAGACACCATCGCAACACGTCAGTCGATGCCGTTGCTAGGCGTTTTGTAGCGTTGGTTCGTTTGCATATAGGCATGGGCTCGGTTTGACTTTTATTTTCAGACTCGCTCGCTAACCCATGTCGCCTGACAGAACGATGCGGGCCTGTGGTGGGCTCGATGTCAGGCATTCATTAAATTGTTGCTGAATTGTGCCGCATAAGAGATTAGAATATATTTTCTCCCCAGCCGACGGCCACGTATGGTTCGGGGGTTGAATACGTGGAAATACAGTTTGACGAGTGATCGCAAAAACGTTGGTAACAGAAGCGGGTGGGTCACTGAGGCTGCTCGCTTAGGGAAGTTTTCTATTTTTCACAAAAATTGCATTTTCAGCAGAATTTCTGGCAGATGAAAGAACGTTGATTAAAATTGTCTAAAATTGTTTGCTAACTTTGTTCTAAACCTAAAACCCACTAAGCCTACCTTTATACCCACCACTGTAGCTAAAGAAACGTACCAAACAGTAATAATCCCGGTAGAATATCAAAATCTGGTCCGCTGTCACCAAAGGATCAGGCAAACGTTTCATCTCCGGTTGGCCGTAGGACACGGGTCGGGTCGCGCCGTGTATACGGGTGTGGAATAATCAAAACGAGCAATTTTCTCGTGTAAGAAATCACGTGTACGGCAAGTGATTTTTATATGTAAGCGAAAAGCCCCGTCGCACCTCATCATGGGCACGACCGCAGGAGGCACCGCCGACATATTTCGCCTCCACTGCGATGAATTTCTCGTTGGCACATTCGGTTTCGGTCGACGAGAAATTTCCCAATTTCAAACATGAATTATTCTCGGCCACTTATCATACGCGAGCGTTCAACTGTGGGTTGGTGTGAGTGTGGGGTAATGTACGCCTTCATCAAAGGCCCACACACTCTGGTGAGGAAACAGAGAACGCTTATGTTGAGCGAGGTAACACGGAAAGGCTCCGGGGAGGCTTTGGGTGACTCTCGGCAAAGCAATTATAGAGCTTTAAATTATAGACGATCCTGGATTCACCAAAAACGTCGAGAATTGGTTTGTGTATGTTCTTAAAGGCTCGGTTTTCTGTGGAATATTTAATTATGGTTAAAGAATCTCTGGTACGGTGAGTGCCGAATGTTTTCAGTATGTCTTTGTATGTCTCGGTGCTTTAACTGCCGAAGGAAAATCGCATTACGTTTTGTACGGTGGTGGAGTTTTGTTCATGAAGGATCGGGATTTTGAGATAAAATTGTTCAAGTTGTAGTTATGTCACGATATAAAGAATTATGATCACAAAAAAGAAGATGATGAATGGAATTTATAAAGACTCAGAGTTTAGCGCATGTGCATTGCATAATCAAATAGTAAACAAAATAAAATTAATCATTTTTATGAATTCGTGTTAAAAGTTTGATTGCATATCAATCTGCATGCTTTGTATAGAATTTTTGCAATATGTTTCGAAGACTTACATGAAACGAAACCACATAATTCATGTTCACTTTTTTAAAAATATCTATAATCATACTTTTGTATTTCCTTTATCTTTGGACTCCATACCACAACATTAATTGTAAATAAAATCTCAGAAAAAAAGGACAACAAACAGATTTTTTTTTATTGAACTTTAAAATGTTCTTTACGACCGAAATTTAACCCCTCTGCACCCATCAAGAGCATTCCGATATTTATCTTCGTTTCACTAGTATCTAATTTTTGTCGTTTGTTTTCCTTTCCGTGTTTTTCAGAAAACCAGCTATAGTTACGCCCACGTCTCTCTGGTCACCGGAAAAATCCTTCGGTAGGGGGCCTCGCCACGATGCCTCATACAAACAAATCCTGTCTCGGAACAAACAGCACCCTGATATCCGTCTTTACCGCTAAAGTGATCAAACCAGAACAAGCAGCCTAAAAAACGGAACAAACCAAACAATTTTTCCCCTTTTGCATGCAAGCAGCATCAGAAAAAAGAGAAATGCGTTCAAACAGTGGACCATTTTGGTGGGTGGGTTACACACAACCGAAAACCACAGGCATTTTGTGGTTTTAATTTGTGTTTCCTCTCGCCGGTGAACGCAGTAGAAGATACAGAGTTGTTTTTTTTTCGTTTCCTTTTGTGAGATTTGTACTTCTGGTGGTAACATTTCCCACCGTAGCTTGAAGTACACGACTGCGTGTGCGTCGAGCAAACAAATTAAATTGTAGCAACGGTCTGCAATTGCTGCGTCAAATCGACAAAGCAGGCGAGCAATGCGGACAGTGTGTGAACAGTAGTTGAAGCACTTCAAACCTTGGCCTCCCCTTGTGTGTACGTTGCATAGGCTTTAGTTGTATAGTTCGCCCACCAGTGGGCAGGAAATAAAATGAGCGACCTGTAAAATACTGGGCCGCTTTTCATCGTTTCCCGGTGTGCGGTGTTTGGTGCCCACCTTTGCATAGAAACCTGTCCTTGAAGGTTTAAGAGCGGCCACAAAAAAGCATTCATATCCTACTGCCCGTCCCAATCTACCTTCATTTGCATGCTGCTACCGAGCTCCAAGGGTTGCTGTGATGTTTGTGAGGCATAAAACAAGGAACGATGAAATAAAGCATCGAAGAAAAAAACCCTCCCCCCTAACCACAATCAGCACTGACTGACGCAACTGTCAGCACCTGAAGCGTCACTGGAAAGAAGGGAACCCCAAATGTCCATAGGTTTGGTCGCCTTTTGCATTGTAAGAACCCTGGTGCTGAGTCGACGGGAAGCCCACAGCAGAAACAAAAAACCGAAGCTTCTTTCCATCCCAGGAGACCCTTGCAACCGGAAGGAGCACAAACAAAAACATCAACACCATAACGCCTCGGTGCACTCGAAGCTCAACAGAACGGGACAGGTTGCATTCAGTCGGGCAGGAAGGCTCCTACAATCAAGCCAACAAGCTAACGAGACACATTCCCGAGGCTTCCCGTCCCGCTACGGGTTTCCGGTTCAAGTTGCGTTACGGTTGCGTTGCGCTCACCTTACGCCGTCCGTTCTATTTGTGGTCAAATTTGTGTGGCAGCCATCGGTCTCTTCAAGGGGCTAGGGGCCTTTTTCCCTGTTTTCTGTGAGGAACCAAACGAGTGTGGCACAAAACGAAACACTCCAAGCATAAGCGTACCGTTGGGCGGAAGGTTGGGCGCTTTAGATTGGGTGGCTAAAGGTTATCCTTTAAAATCCTCTCGGCATCCTTTGCCGGATGCAACAGGACCGGCCATGGCAGGCAGGCATTGGCCGGTTGGTACCGTTTGTGCTTGGATTCTTTTCATCGTTGTTTTTTACTTTATCGCATCTGTTCTTTTTTTCGTCCTCTGTTGTTCTCGTGCTCCCCTATGTTGCCCACCATCAAAACGATTTAGCAACCTCCAGACCGGCTCCAATGTGCTGTGGATGTTAGTAATCATTAAAGCAAAAAGAGCATAAAAACCTGTGATGCAAAAAAGTGTAGTGAAGCCGATTGCTAGTGGTCTAAGAGGCGGCTGAAGAGCGTGAGTGCAGCCGTGTGGTTCGTGTGGTAGTGGAGCCGAAGAGGTCATAGTGTCGGAACCCCTTCTAAACCGGTACTGGAGAGTGTTTGTGCCAGTTCGCGGCGTGTATGTGTGTGCTTTACCGAATGTACGAAAACAAGTGCGACCGTGCAAACGAGTGTTCGAAACGCTAACTCCCCGGACTAAGCTCGGACCAATCGTTCGGGTCTGAAATCGGCCAGGGCGTCTTCGGGAGAGCTGGAGCTGGCATCTCCTTACTGCCAACCATGGGAACACTGCCGAGCGTAATGGATTTACGGCTTCCCATCCTGTGGTTGCTGCTGGCAGCAGGTACGTGACTTGATGGTTCACTTAAAACTCTTCTTGGGCTCCTTTTCATTCGCCCGAGTTTCGTTTGTTTGTGCAGCCGATTTGAGCTCTTTACTGGCAATAACGAGGAGCTCTGTATGTGTGTGACGATTTATCATTCTTTTTATACTATTTTTGAGCTACAAGGGTTGACCTTTAAATGGTTGAGGTATAAAACATTAACCAATTTGGTCGAATTTACTTTATGTGTGTATGTGTGTGTGTATGAGTGGAATTGAAATTAGTCCCTAGTAATCGTTTTTATAATGATGCATGTTGCAAAATTCCTATAACTTTATGGGTGCAAATGTGCCAGTAAAAAAATGAACGTGGATTATAAATTTTATTTTTAACATACTTTATGTCTGGAATGAAAGAAAAAAATAAAAAAGACTGATTTTTTCTCGAAAAACAAGTTTTGCTGAGGGGATTCGCTAAATGCTATGAAAATAAGCGTCGGAGCTACATGTGTTAGTGTTATATCTATCCCTGAAACATTTTCACCAACAAATTATTTTGAAGTTGTTATCAGCTTTTATTTTTTAAAGGTCATTTAAAGATTATTCTAGTTTTACATATTGAATGAGACAAACTATCAGTATCTGTTGGATAAAAAAAGTGAAAAGAAAAAAGGAATATTAGTTATTTGAAATAAAATTATATCTATCAAAATACTTGTATTCTGGTACCAAGTTGAAAAGAAAGTTAAGCTTTCTGAAATCAACAACCTCTCTCGCTGTCGATTGCCCTCGTGTTGATGAACATTTGTCAGGTTTCCCAACAGTAACATTTGGAATAAAATACTAGTTTAAATATAATGTATTTATTTATACCATGTTTAAAATAACGGCATCACCGTGTGGGACGAATATATATAAAAATAAAACGTGCTAATCTTGTCCATTAGTTGGCTAATCGCCTCCGGACGCCTATCAGCAAGTAATAAGTGTTTCACACGGAAAGCAATTATTAGTGCACCTCCCTCTTCTGGACTCACCGAGATTGACGTTCCGTCCACCGCTTAGCGCTTCAAGCGTCTCCATTGGGGTCGAAAGATTAAAAATAAGATATGAGCAAAGGGCGAATTAATGCTGCACCACAGCATCCTCTGCGTACCGTCGTGTACGTGCTATGCGGGCAAATGCACACTACACACTAACAGTCCGACCACAAGTGTGTATGTGTGTATGTGTATGTGCAGGAACAATGGACGCGTTTTCATGAACAGCTTTCTTGTCTGAGCGTTTGCCCCGAGGATACTTGAAACTGTAACGATGTGCAAAATTCAGCGTGGTGTAGAAAGAGAGGCAAAACGGCAAGACACAACGTGTGGCAACGATTGCAATTTCACGTCAGGTGTGAAAACACGGTTTCCTAATTGCTTCAAGATTATATCATCCCGCGCTGACCTTTGGCAAAACCAACGCAGGAGATGGTTTTTTTGTTCGTTGGTCCGGCACATTCGCGTTCGTTTCGCTCATTTTAGCCTGCTTTTGCAGTGTGGAACAAAACGCAACGCGTGTTGGCTGCGGCTTTGTGAAGGAAAATAAATGAAACCTCTGTTCGGTCCTGTGCTTATCGCGGCCGGGTTGGACAATGCCAGTTTTGCAATATTTTTAATTGCTTCGTGGCACGCATAGAGCCGTGGTGAACGGTTGCTAATTGTGAGGAAGATGCTGTTCAGATTGTGAAAGCTATGCGTTAAAGTTTCTTTTTAAAGTAGGAAATTCAGAACCAAAATAGGTGTAAATTCATTAGGTGTAAATTCATACCTACCAACTACATGTGCGCAAAGATTTAAAACAAGATTACATGGTATAATCGTGCATGGCTATCTAGCTTGTATACTTTTTTCTATTTTAACTTTTTCTGACTATAAGGCTTACACTAATTAACATATATGGAATATATGGAAAACAACAGGTTGGCTAAATAAATATAATATTTAATAAACTTTTATGTTAATAGGTTATAAGAATAATACACAAATCTTCAAATCTAAAATCATATCTAAAATCAAATCTGAAATAAATTAAGTACAACTTTAGTGGCGAGTATAGATAATTACATAGGAAAGAGCAACTAATGTGATTTTTTTTAATTTATGCACCACTAATAATCTCTATTTTTGCAAATAATTGCCTAAGAATCCTTTTGCTAGTGTTCTTCCTGAAAGTTGTTTCCAACCGGATCATAAAGTTAAACATTTTCATGCCCAAATAACGGCAAAGCATCCTGGCAACCACACCCATTGTGTGCATGGTTGTCATTTTCTCCTACCGAACGGCCCAGCTTCACTCCCATCAGCATGCACCGACGTGCACATGTTATGCTTCGTTTATCGGTGCACAGCGTGTATAACGATCGTTAGTTTTAATTTGCTTGATATGCTGTGTAATTAACAATCTGTGCTTGGCTTGGCGAAGGGATAGTGGAAGCGAAAAGGTGCACATTTCTTCGATGCGGTTTCAATGCTCCCAAACGTGCCAAACGAGCATTAACGTCTAAACAAGTCAGTCTCTCTTTCTCTCTATGTCTCTGCTTCCACCATTTAGCTCAATCACTGCCGGTACGACGCCGAGGATCTCAGGATCCATTCCCTCAACATACTGTGCAAGCTGTGTGGCGATGCCATTAGGCAGCATCTAATGCAGCAGAATAAACTCATAAGAAAAACGCCAACTACACTGCACCGGCGCCCTCGGTTGCGAGAACTTCGCAAAGAAAGCACCAGCAGAAGAAGCATAATATCACAGCATCACAAAACTCCCACCTCCCAGAGAACTTGATGCTGCCGCGTTACGGCATTGCAGAAGCTCGGTGACGTGTAAACCTCAGGCAGGAAAACGACAGGGAAAAATGTTACAAAAAACACACACACATATATATACACACTCACTCTCACAAGAACAAAACAAGAAACTGAAAAAAGACACACAAAAGCCACCGAAAGGTACTAAATGCAACGGAAAACCATCATCATGAGAGCGACCAACCTTTTCTTGAGTCCGAAATGGCTGCAGGAGGCATGGTTAATACCGTGCTTCACTGGATGGGCGGAAGTTGCCGTTAAATGCATCCAACATAGACCATACCCACCCATAACAACACCGAGTGTGGCCGAGTTGAGGTGTGTAACGAGTGTGTTTGAAGTAAATCAGGTACAGGGGCACTTTTATGGATGAAAAAAGCAGCGCAGGAGTCAACAGAAACGTTTATAGGTTGATGTTTCGGATTTCGAACACGGGTTTAAAATGGTTTTTAAAATCGTGCTTTCTTTACAAAAGGTTCAGGAAATGGTTGAAAATGTTAGGTTAATGTTATAATAACATTCGTATGATTTTTAAAATCTTTACCTCGCACCTTATAACCGCTGTATTTCATAAGTGGGTAGTAATAAGTATCGTATAGTTAGTACCATTTTTGTCCAGGTGTACAAATATTACATCATTTTTCAACTGTTTCGAGAGCTATAGGAAGACTGCACATAAATAATCATTTTAGAAAACAAAATGCAATTTGTATGGAAAGTAAATTATTTTTATGAGATTACGAACGTCAAAAATTTAATATATGTTGCTAAGTGTACGTTTTAAATAACATTGTTTTAATATACAATCAATAATTCTTTCAATAAAAGAATAAATCAATTATCTAAAATTTTAATTTGTACACATTTGTTGATAATCTTCATGGGTTCTGAAAAACAAACTCATGTAACGGAAGTTTTAGAAATGATTTTTAAATTAATTTTAATTATTTTCTTATTATTGGTTCATCAAAAAACATTTTTCGTGTATCCAAAATATCGTACAAAGAGATAAACCTCAAACATGGAACGAAAAATCGTTTGTGAATCTCTTTTTGCTGCACGAGCACGTTTTACCGTACGCAATTAACGCGAGTTGACATTCGCTTGATCGTGTAATGGTCTCTCCCCCGGGGGGATGCGTAGGGAAACCGTTGTTTCGCGTGTTATGCAAGCGAATGACAACTTATAATGGCGTTGGCTGTTTTCCGAAACACTCGAAACACACGCCGTCAGGATAAGGAACATATTGGCGCGATGGTATTCCGAACGCCAGTGCGGGTAGTGGGCGGGGTTTTGTTTGATTATGCTTCAAGGCACAATGTTCAATGCAAACGATCGACCTGTTAGGTCCTTTTAATCGTACACTCGCTAGCGCTTTGCGTTAGGGAAGCTATGACTAGCAAAATAGTTTCATCGCTTGCTTCCAGTGTACGCTCCATTATATTGAGTGGGAAAATCTCTCACACACTACAAAATGAACTAGCCGGAACGCTACTGTTTTCTTCCTTGCCTAACTTTGCTCTCCTTTGTGCTTTGCCAGCTCGAGTCACCGAGGCTAGGCATTTTGTGCACCTGACAGCTGCTGATAATCGACCCACACCCGGGGGCTGCTGACGTGGCATGGAGCGGTTTAGATTAAGCGTACCAAGTAGTCGGAGAGTCTTTGTGCACGGCAGGCTTACTTTGTTTTCAGGTGTGAAAACTTTCTGAACTTCCATGCCGAAAATGCGAAAGCTTACGGAGGAATGGAGTTGTTTCCCAAAGATTCGTTATTTTGTTTGTGGTTGTGGCATCGGATACGGGAGGTAATGTATTAGCAGGAAAAGGTAACGTCAAGAAAACGGTCTGTCCCAACAACCGGCATCCATGAGCAGATGTTGATTTGTAAATAAATTAATTGCATAAGCTTTCACCTTACAGTAAGCAGTGTTCATACTGTGAAGCGAACTATTATTCATAATGGGGATGGGTACTGAGAAATTAGGAAAGTTTTTCTTATGCTTGATTCAATCTAGTTATGCTTGAAATATTGTACTGAGTACAAATTTACAATACATTTGTAAATACAATGCAAATTTACCAAGCGTCTAAAGTGTTTAACTGAATCCAGATTAATATGATGTATCTCGTAACAGTCTTATATTTATTGACTGTATTAGTGATTTATTTGTAAAGTTCTATTTATGTTTGCTCCTAAAAAAAAGATCTAATAAATGTAGCACAGACATAAATGAAATCATGGAAAACCTATTTATGGAGAATGTGAAAATGACATAAAAAAGAATGTGAATGTGAAAGAAATATGAAAAAGAAATAAAAATTTAAAAATAAGAAAAAATAAACCCTTCCTCTCTTGATGATCGATATAACATGAAATATAACAAATTGAAATGATATGAAGAAAATATGACAAAATTAAAAAAAATATAAGCTGGTTTTGTTTTATGAATACGTGTTCACAAGTGTGATTAAAAATGAGTCATCTATTCGCCTACTAAAATAAATTGCGTGGATCGAACAGCAAAGTCATATTTTTTCTATGCTGACCGTCATTTTATTATACACAAGCAGTGTTTAATTAAGCGTACCTTTAACAGCATAATTACATTCCAGATAGAAAATACACATTGCGTCCACTATAGGGGCATCCAAACATGGTTTGCATTTGTTCGAGCTTCATGTTTACCTTACGGTTTTAAATTGTATTCATTAAATAATCTGCACCACACCGCAGCTATCAGACGCCAAATGGCACACAACGCAACGGATAGGATAAGCGTGAAGGCCAGTGGGAGTGAAAAATGAACCTGTTTTACCAACCACGAAACAATACACTCGCTGCGTCGTGTTGCTTTCGCCTGCAGGCAGTTCAACGGCGAAGAACTTCTCGAACAGGACTGAGATTTTCACACGATAATCGCCTCATTAGCACGTCCATACCGATCGTCTTCGGTCACCGATCCGTCCACTAGTCTTCGGTTGGTACGTTCATGCACTTACCGATAGCCATTAGGAGTTTCACTGAATGAGAAACAGCCGCCCAGGCCGCCGTCTACCATTTCCGGACGCGCAACCACGCTCTTCAGCGGGTGGGCGTTAACGTTAATAGAATTTGCACCATCAAAGAAAGAAATTCAATTTTCTTCCGTCCGTCTCGTGTCCGTCGAGGTCGCAGCTATGGTTTTAAGCCAATGGTGCAGCGTCGCTAGGTGGTGTTGGGTGTTGATGTTGTTCTTGCTGTTTGCTGTTGCTGTTGTACTCGTCTCTGAGTCGGCAACCCCGACGCTGGGGTGGACATACGGTGTCCATTGCGGAACACGCCAATCATCATTCCGGGACCGCATCGACTCGTCATCCCCGGCGTCTTTTCCGACGTTGACCGTCGACGTTAATACGCTCGGGAGCTTGGGATGGATTCTGGAGATTAGATTGAGTGGCTGTTCTGCAGTCATCGTTTCGTTGAAGCAGGTTCATCCAAGCGCTTTTCTCGCACAGGACGCGTTTGATGGAGGTGTTGATTAAAATGTTGAAACTTAAAACGAACGCAGCCGTGTGCTGTTTCTAGCAGGTGTAAAATTAACACAGACGTTAATTTCAGTGAACAGGATTAATGTGCCGGTCTGGCATTTCAGTTTTGATCTGTTTTATACCTTTTTATGTTACATATGAAACATGTTATTGTCTCGCCTGATAAATTTCGAGAAATTTAAACCGCTTTTAACGTTTCAAATTCCTTTTAAAATTTTTTTTTAACAGCATAGGATGACGATAACAAATTATATATGATATTTCATCTTTCGTGTTATTGCTTATTGAGTTATCAACTATGCGTTATTTAATATAAATTGAAATATTGAAGGATAGAAAAGCCGAAATCAAACTCACTATAAAAGAATAATTAGATTAAGTTAAAAGACATTTGGATGAGAGCTACGTTTTTAGACCCAGATCTATCTTCATACCACCATAGTTGATTCGATCCTCTCTGCTAGAACGAAATATGGACGAATTGTACAAAATATTACGTATGCACATCGAAAATTTGTCTGTTGTAACGATAATATTTTATATTATTTTTCTGTAATGTAGATCATTATTGTGCACGAAAAATTTTCATAATTTTCACCGATCATGGTTTCCTAATACTCAGCTATGTATTGAACTATAAGGAAATAAAAAAAAATCACATTTTTAGAACCAAAAACAACGTGTAAATATAGTTAGTTGATTAATTGTTTCTCTCTACCAAATAAAAACAACAGGCTTTAACGTTTTAATCAATACGTAGTATACTATAGAACTATCGTACTATTCACTTGAAATTGTGAATATTGAATGACAAAAGATACTTACGCTACCTTACGATTATTAACAAACAAATAGAAAAAAGAAATCTTCTCATCATCTTACAATTTAAACCATGATGAAAACTGAAGATTTTCATTAATGAAACACTTTTTCTAGCGAGAAATTTCGAATAATTGCGGCATTTTCTCGTTGGGATTTGCATCGTCATTAATCCGTTTCCAGCAGAATGGCGTGGGAAGGATTTTAATCTCCTATCTCACCAGATTAAAATTGCTTTATCAACAGGCTGGCATATCTAGATTGCTTGAGATGTCATTGAACTGGGTGCGCATCGAGCAAACGCTGTCGGCCCCGGGAAACGATTATGACTACTGGTTTGCAAATGGGAAAATCGATACATTCCTTTCTCGTCCAACAATGGAATGCACGCATCAGGGCGTTCGTATCAAACGAACGAGAAACATAATCGAACAAGGGCTAATTTTACCGTTCACCGTTCCAACGTTTTTGTTGCTGTTTGCCAAAGAAAAGTAATATCATCTCCAAGTGTGCATCGTGGAGAACAAATCAGCATCCCACCGTAAAAGCATATCGTCCAGACGCCAGGCATTCAAGCAAACTGCTCCGAACGACGAGAATACTTGGTGGGCTCAATAGTCAAAGATGGCCAATAAAAGCGAAATGGCTTCCAGCGTGCCACTTTTCTTCGATTGGGACATGAAAACACGAAATACGGGTTGAAGGATAAACTTAACCTTCATCGTGGTGTTTCCGGGTTTGCTATTTTTGTTCGTCCCGTGCGTTTCTCCGAACAGCAGAGGTATCGAAAGGGCAAGCACGATGAAAAAGCATTGTTGTATAAAAATTGCTAGGATTCCATCGAGTTTCCGTAAATTGGAATTTCGCTTCCTAATTATCTCACAACTCCGACCCGGGAGAGCCGGCTAGCGTTTCATTTGCTCCACTGCGAAACCTCCTCAGGCTGCCGAGATTGCTAAAATTATGCGGCTTCGCACGAACGAACTCCACCAGGTTCTGGTCGCGCTGTTTGAACCACTCGAGCAAGAGAAGGCTGGAGGCGAGTGTTGGTGGGGTCTGAAAATGACTCAACAATGTTCTTAGCCTGCGGGATTGGATGGTGGCGGTGACGGTAGACGTAGACGTAACCTAGATATACCGACGACATTAACCAAACCAAACGCACGAAGCATCCATTTGGACTATCTGTTCGGCCCAGGCATAATGTGGTTCAGATGAAAGACCCTGAGACGTACGACAGAGCAAGTGGAAAATGGGCTCGGGAAAACGGCACCGATCGACTCTTGATTGCTGTTCAATGTTTACTCATTCATTATCCTCATCATCATCATCAGCAGCAGCAGTAGCAGCAGCAGGAGTGGTAGACATCAGGCTGCATGAGAAGAGACTTTCTTTCACCGGCATCCCCAACATCTCCAATCCTTTCGCCCGCTTACTAAAGGTGCCCGAAGAACAGACACTCGAAACAAGCGGCTAAAAGCGTTGCGCGTGACTCGGCACGATTTGGCGCTATTTGAAACGCACCCGTCCTTGCCCCTACGCACGGGAAACACGCCTAGCATGAGTCGGCAAAATCCTCAAGCGCGCAACTTCAACGCACTACAGCTCATCGCTAATCCCTTTTAAACGGAAGGTTTCTCGCTCTCTCTCTCTCTCTCTCTCTCTCTTTGTCTCTCCCTCTGTCTCTTCTACTTCCGTACTCGCTATCTTCCACTCTCGCAGTCGATTAGAATCTCGATTAGAAGATGTACTTCTGCCGAAGGCCTACGCACATTCGTCCCATTCCGTAGACGTCGACTCGTCCATCTCCTCTGACTTTTGAATAGCTGTTTTGTGATCTGTCGTGCGTTAAGACATAATCAAGCCGGTATTCGGTTTCGGTCCCCCAAAGAGCAACTCCAGCGGCAGATTCGGAAACCGGAAATATGTTTTGCGTTTCGTTCGCCTCGTTCCGCTCAGTGTCCGTCTTTGAGCTTCTCAGTGTGCCGTGTTTTTCTCGTTGACCACACGCTGGCTGACTGATAGGAGCGCTAATCGGAAATGTCACCACGGGATTGGTGGCCGGTGAATATCTCAATCGTTGCCACATGCGGGCCGGAAATGTAGGTTAGGTATTGCGACGCGACGGCGATGTGGGAAGTGCGGGAAAGCAATTAAATGATTGATTGATTGCTTTTCTTCGGAATGCGGTTCGCTGTGTGTTGGAAAAGCGTGAAATTATTATCACACACCATGTGGAGCAGGAATTGGAAATTATAATCAGTGTCGTACACATGGTAATAAAATCAACAATTTAGTTATGTTGATGCTCTGCGTTCTTTATTTTTTCTTCTTGCCATTGGTGCCGTGTCGCAACGCAAACAAAGCAAATTAAATACAAATATACGTTCAATGCGCACTGATTGCAAATTAATTCATGTAAATTAAAATTTAGATTTTTATTTTCTTTTATTCATGGAGCTATTGTGATAACATTATCATAATATGTTTTGTTTAAGTTATTGTGATAACTAAATCACTTTTTCAATTACATTAATTAGAAAATTGATGTATACGTTCATTTGTTCTTAAACGAACAAAATAATTTACCTCAATAACTCAAAAACTCAAAACAAACGATCGTTAGAATAATTGTTCTTAACTATTTTTTTACGAAATTTCAGCCTGTTACGATCAACCTGCTTTTATAGTGATATTTTATTTGGTGATTATGCAAAACGAAGCAAGTTTTATTTTTCCTGCAAAAATTTGTTAGCATAATAATAGCTCAGAAAAAATTGCAAAGCTTCTGCTTTTGTTTTATAATTTCAACTTTTTGCACAATACTACGTGAATGCTCGAGATTTTAACCTTTTAAATCCGTTGCGTTAACAGTAAAAAAATGAAACATAAAACATTAGAGCTACCATCGAATGTTACGATGATGAAAAGGAGAATAAAAAAATTATAATATATGAGAGTAAAATGCGCCCGAGGAAGGTAACGAAATCCTTGCAAATCTATAATTCTACTCACCTCTCTCGCACGCTACGATCGTCCACTCGCTTTCCGCAGTGACTAATCGCAAAAACCAAACTAGCAACCGGGGCAGCATAATCAGGACACCGAAAAGCATACAAATACCCACACGTAACTACTTTCTGCTTATTCGCCATATTAAAAACCAACAAACGCTTGGAAGGGGAACTATATTGGAAGAAAAAATAATCTCCATTAAAACGCAAAATAAACGTACGGTTCCCGTTTGGGTGTACCGGGATTGTACCATTCCGTTGGGATTTTTACTTTCCACCACCTTCGGTTGGACATCGGAAAGCTTTCGCTCGGTGAGAACCGACCGACGAGCCTACCCACCTACCCGCAGGGGCAAATGGTGACAAGCGAGAAACACTGCCGGCACGGGAAACGGCGAGCCCGAAAAGGTAATGAAATAAAAACACCCACTTAAGGCGAAGGCGACCTTTTAAAACGAGATTATGCTCGAGCTCGAGCCCTTCCATCCAGTCCGGTCCAGTCTGGGGCTGGTTCGGTACGGACCGCAGCCGTGCCGCATTCCCGTAGGATTCACGGTGGGTGGGTTTTTGGCTTATTTTTGCTGCTGCCGCCGCCGCCGCTTCTATCACCGTCATTGGTTCGCGTGTAGTGTCCTTTTTCTTTCGCGGCCTGGGCCAGGATCCGGGGCCAAATGCAAACCCGTCGTCTGCAATCTGGTTCAAGCTGGTGATAATAACTTTTCACTCCACGTTTCGACCTTCCTGTTGCACCCAGTAGCTTATCCCGGTCGCCATCCTCTGTTCTATCTCATTCGCGATCCTCAATTTTATCCTTCTCTGTACTTGTGCACATAGGTTTTTTTGTCCCTTCTTCTCGGAATATCAAGTCGTCCTATCTCTCTCATTCTTCCTTGCCATTTCGGAGTTGGTTTGGTTTTCATTTTTCATTTCATTCCTGCCGTGGAACCAGTTGTCCATTCGTTTATCAACTCCAACTGATCCTCGGTACGAAGCACCCGTGGGTGGATGGTACTGAATTTCAAATTGCAGAATTTTAATATTCTGTGGTATCTTATTTTTTCATCCACTCCTCGCGCCACCGTTAACGCGCCGTCGTTGGTTTTGTTTGAATTTTGGATTAACTTTCACGTACCCACTCACAGTCGGGACGATGGGTTTCGGTTACGGGTGGAAGCTGTTCCGCTACTTTTTCCCTTTTCCTGGCACCATTAATGGAAACCAGTTGGACGGCATGTTATGCAGTTGCTATCGTATGGAGCAGGAACGAACTTAAAAAACAAAAAGTACCCTAAAAGTTTTTACATTTTTTTGCCAACCCACCAGATCACGAACATCTTCCTACTTCAAGCGTCGACCAGTCCGTCCCATGGTACGTTATGTTTTGATATCATATTTTTGTACCACCAAAGGTGCACCACCGAGCACCACTTTGCATCCACATTGCTTTGCGGGGACCATCGGGGAGATCGCAAAAGTGAACAAATGGCATAAATTATGATGATACTCCCGGATGACCGGTCTCCGAAAGCGAGGCGCGCGTGAGGTCAAAGTGTAGGAGGATGATAAAACTTAACCACCGGGTCTCATAACCGGGTCATCTGCTCGCGATGGTTTGCTCTGTTGGTTTCCTTAGGTCTTGCAAACAACTAAACGTCGCCGTTTGATTCTGGACAGAAACAGTCAGCGAGAAAATGTGGAGACTGTACTAACAAAAAAGAGCCGCTTGGTCGCTGGCTGCAAGTTTTACATCTTTCAGATGGTGCAGAATTTGAATATTGCCAGTTTCAAATTTATTGCCGTCCCCGAGGGAGAGTTCACACCGCGCAAACGAAGCGATGCACGTCCGTCCCCAACGACAATAGACGAGCTTTTATTCCGTTGATAGTGAGTGAAGCTTAACAGCTATTTTGGATGACTTGACTTGGTTGGGTGGTGGGTGACGATTATTCGTCACTTCACGGTTGCTCTGGCGGCATTTGGGGAGAGTGTTTCATCCTCTTTAGCGAACTACCGCATCATCGGTCGGTTTCTCGGTATGTGCCATCATCGCACGGTTTTGTCTATGAAAGTGTGCGTAGCCGGTCAGAAAAACAACGAGCAGCGAATGGAAGAGGACGTTGGGATGAGAAGACAAATTGTGTCCCATTAGGATGGCGCTAGTAACCGAGGCTTCGGCATCCCGATGGCGTAGATACTTAGATGGACACTTAGGAAATGAGTGTTTGTGGTATACTTACACATACACATAAGCACACCACGGTGATGATGTATGGATTGTAAAGTAACAGCGCATTTGCGGTTGTGGTTCACGAGAGTTACGGTCACGGTGATGATAGCAATATCGTTATGCTTATTTTTTGTTATTTTTACACGCCTGTACCGAGTTGTTGACAGTAAAAACGCTGCTATGTAGATGAGGTAACATTCGTCAGTATTCTTCATTTTTTGAATAGTTCGCTGCAGACAGATTTTTCGCACGTCAAGGAATCAAATTATGATTGTTTTATTAGTTTTAAATCAGTAATCTTAAACATGTTGTATAGAAAATAAAAAGTTGGTTTTATTAGCTAAAACATTGTTTTAAAAGTAATATTTTAGTTGCTTTGGTAAAAACACGAAAAAGAAATGTAAATCAATAATATGTTTTTTTTAAACATTACCTATGCATATATTCATGTTTCCTTTATTAGAAGAAAGTAACCCAAAGTAGTAATACCAAAGTAAGGCTATCCTATATTATTTGCTTATTTTTAGTTTACAGGTTATGTGAGTCTATCTGTTGATCTCTTTTGGTGGAACAATTTTGAAAGAAAAAAATGAATATAATGTTTGCCAAATTTCTATTTTTTAATAATAAAACACACCAGGCATCAAACAGTGGGACAAAGAAACATGGGAGAAGAAGTGTTGTAGAATGAATTGAAACAAAATGAACTCAAACAGTAACTGATTCTTTTTGTAGGTGATCTAGAAAACATTTTTAAAGATATTTTATACTAGTATAGCATATTGCCTGTTATACTGTGTGAAAAACTTTCACTTGAACTGTGTGTGTTCTTTCGCAAATTGTTCTCAAAAGTTTTTCCCGCCGATGCTTATTCTTCCCGTTGGCTTGTAAAATTGCAACCGTAGTGTCCATATACAGAATCAAAATATAATTCAAACTTATCTAGATCACTAACCAAGAACTAATTTAAATTTACCCCTATTTCAAACATCAAAGAAATACGTTATCAAAGTCGTAATATTTCATGCATTGCTGCTAAATGGTAAAAGACTTTGCTTAATAATTCCTACCTTGATGAAAATATGTTAATGCTTGCTGCAGGAAAGAAGCAGCTGCTTAGGGTTTATTTGACTGCCAATGAAAAAAGGCACAACGAACGCCCAAAATCATCCCTCATACGGCTTGTTGCTTTAATTGGGGGCGCTCTGCCTCGCAAACGTATGCGCATATTTATGTTGCCTCACCTGCGTACGGCTGCGGCGTCAGACATATCTGCCAGTCATCGGACTCTGAGAGTGTTCTGATAAGCCACACACTCCTCCCGCCCCCCACTGCCCTCCCAGGTGTTGATAAGCATAACACTACATTCCGAGGGACTTGCTAACAGAAACGGCACCCTCAGTATTAGTTCACCTTTCGTGCGATAAGCGTGCGATTGCTGCGCATAAAAAAAAAAGAAAAAAAACTCCGACCAGGAGCACCAATAAATATGTCGCTAGTGTTCGGACAGGTCGAACCGGCCGTTTTTCAGGCGTACGCCTTTTGGGCGGCCGTACTTGGGCTGAAGATGCTGCTTATGTCCGTACTGACCGGGCTTCAGCGTGGCTCGAAGAAGGTAAGGCACCAGCCATCCAGTCGCCTCCGGTCTGGGGAGTGTTTTGGAGCGTTAATCCCTCTTGGCTTTGTGAAACTCTGTTTCTGACTGACTATTCTTTCTCCTCCCCACACACGCCCCTGCAACCGGAACGCCTGCTCGTGCTGCTCGTTGCAGGTCTTTTCGAATCCGGAAGACGTTAAGCCGGGAGGCAAGATTTCATACGATGATCCGGATGTGGAACGTGTCCGACGGTATGTAACATTGTCTGGCATTTGCTATCGCACTGCATTCGGATTGGCCGGGTTTGCCACAAGCGGCCGACGAACCAGAATGGAATATGGTTTCGATGTCGGATTTGCGGCGCTCTGGGATGTTGTTCGTTTTTCGCATTTTTGTCGCCACCCTTGCTATTGTGCATATCCAACAATCGATCGAGCGTTACGGTGCAATGATGGCTTCATATAGTTGCCATATTTCTGCAACTGGTTTCGTCGACTCGCGTTGTGGTGAAATGTAGTCGTTCGAAATGCTTATCGAGCGTGTGTGTGTGTGATCGTTTTTACCTTGCTCTCTTTGCGTTTCCTGCCAGGGCCCACCGGAATGATATGGAAAATATTTTGCCCTACTTCATCATCGGGTTCCTGTACATGTTCACCAACCCGAGTGTGACCGTCGCCGTCAATCTGTACCGTCTGGTGGCGACCGTTCGCATCACCCACACCGTGTTCCACGTGCTCGTCCCGGTGCACAAGTTCCGGGGAATGTCCTGGGCGATCGGATTCTTCAGCACCGCCTTCATGGCCTTGCGGATAGTGCTGCACTTCCTGTAGGGTGGCCTTGCACGGTGCTGCAAGATGTGTGGTAGGGAAATAAAACTTACCGTTCCATTCCATTCCATTTTCTTCAGTGTGTTTAAAAAGCTCCTCAACCTGAAGTGTACTTAAAAATCATTCTTTTCTGCCAACCGACAGGCAGAGCCCTTAGTTCCTCACGAGCGTGGGTACATATTGAAAGAAAAATCATTACTATTCAATGCACATTTTCTCAAATCGACTCATAATAGCTGGAAAACGATCAGTTTTCAGTTTTGCAGAGCGACCGACTGTTCTTCAGCCGACATGGGGAGCGCACTTTGGCACGTTCTCGGCACGCTTCTCGGCAGTTTGGAGGGTGTTTTTTCGAGATGCTGTTTGTAGCTTGGGGCCCTGCATGTGAAGTGTGGAATTTTAACCCCTTACCAACTCGGATTCCTTGTCCGGGGCGCATTATCCTTCTTTGTAGAAATGCAGATGTTACACGAACGATGTTGTTGCATGCGCGGACTAGAATCTGGTGCTGGTGGTGAAAAAAACGTGTTTCTTACTACATGCCATGCTCAAGTAGGAAAGCCCTTATTGTGATAGCTTTTCTTTCAGTTCATCGTTTTTTTGCCTGCCATTTGGTGCTGGAAACATCAGCTTATTTTAAAATCGAACTAAAACTCATGGCAAACGATTGTCTTCAAGTGCAATGTATACGGAGATCGGTAAAACACGTAACCACATACACGCACACACACACGGACACATTAACACAAGCATACGAACACACCCATAAAACAGTGTTAACGTGTCGTGAAGCGTAACATGAAGCTATGAAAACAATTGTTTACTGATCCGGAACGTGATGTCTAAGGGAAACTGACACCAGCGCCGGAATCATATTCAGGATGGTAGCTACACCAGTAGTGGGATTCTGTTGACAGAGCTTTTAAAGGTTTGAATATTGATGCAATTTAAAGTTTTATTTGTTTAACGGTTTCATGTCTAGTTTGTAATGTTTTTGTTTTTTTTTGTTTTTAATTGAACTATAAAAATAATGACAGCTGTTAGGTATTTTTCGAATAAATTTCGTATATTTTTCGAAAAAATGATGTTTGCTTCATAACAGTTTTATGATGATTGGATATTTGGATTTTTTTTTGTTAGGATAAATGAAAAGTTATTACGAGTTTTTGGCCTCGAATACGTTCAATGAAACATTGTAGATTTTTCTATAAATAATGTTGTATTAATCTAAAATAATAACTTTAATCTAGAACGATTTTCAATGTTGAAATCATGTCTTATCCACCGAGTGAAAATTTTAACATAATGCAAACGTTGAAGCCTTTATATGAAGTTTTGTAAACATGTAGTCATTATTTCTTCTCAAAAGTCGTGTTTTAAAGTTTTCATGTTTACTCAAAAAATGCATAGCGAAATAAATGACGAAAATATAATTTTACTTCAAATTTACAAACAGTTTTATTCAATTTAAAAAAGTACTACCTACAAATCGTCGTTAGAATTGAACATCGACTAAAATAACAGTTTTTTTTTATAGAAACCTATTTTAATTTTTGTATTAACACTTACCAAACGTAGGAAGTAAAACATTGAACTATAATAAAATCGATTTTGAATTCAAGAGTTAAAACCTGAATAATCTGTATTTCAATTTGATCGATTTAACGCATTCCTACCCCGTAACATATTTCTTATGCATGTGTGTGAGTAGTGTCCATCATAAACACATAAGAATGTAGTTTATCTATAAATTATCGACATTCGATAAGATTGCAACAGAACGAATTCACTACTGTTTATTCGCTATTATTTCGCATGTAGCAGTGTGATTGACCTTCGTACATAAAACGCACACAAATGTATCAGTCAGTGGCCATGCGGCACCGATACGTTATTTGCCGAGAATGTGCACACATGATTTCCAGCTTACCGACTCCTCACTGGTGACGTTTACCATTTTATTGATTTAGCTTCCGGGCCATTTTATTGACCCGAGTTTTCCGATTCCCGAAACGTACAGGAACGTACAAACGAGCCAGTGAGTACTGCTGCATGCTGGAGATTTTCGTGGAAAATCGATCTCAGCACCCGCAAGCGACTGACTGCTCCAATTGCAATGCAATTTCATCGGCGTTCCTGAACGGGCCACTAGGACGGGTTGCATAAGGCTTACACGAAAACTGCTGTCGAAATAAAGCCCTTATGGGAGTAGTGAGCAGCGGTGTCTGTACGCAAACTCTTTACGCAGTGCCCTAGGTCGTATCGGAATGAGTGCAGTAAGGGAGTGCTCCGCTTTCAATACTAGAAGAATCTTAGAATACCATCCATTGCCTTGTGGCGTTTAGCACAGCGACGACACGGCTGCATAAAAGTGGGCGGCTCATACATTTATGCAGCAGCCAAAGTCATGACCAAAAGCGACATGACCGATGGGTAGTTATCGCAACAATTCCCTGCCATCTTTCGAGGTTGAATTTGGTGAGAAAGCTCACAGAGCCGGGTGAGTTGTACTATTGGTAGGGTGACAATAAACAACCTTTAAAAGCTCGATGTTCTGGTTATATTTTCTAGCAAATATCAAACAGAGATAGGTTTCTCAAATTTTAGTGAGCACTGTAATCATTTAGAGCATTCGTTGTTGAGAAAAATAGAGAAAAATAGCGTTTGAAATTTCAGAAAACATTTTGGTGGAGAACGTTTATTTTAAAGCAGTAAGGAACTGTCACATGTTTTATATTGCTCCTGGAAAGATTTAAAAAATTATTTATTGTTTATTTCAATTATGTTTATTCCATTTATTTGAGTTTTATTTTATTTATTACAAACAAAGATAACATCCAATTTTAAAGAGGTTTTGACTATTTTTGGAATACAAAAATCTCAACTATTATACAAAACGCCACGTTATGGATATCTACCCCTTTACAGACACAAACTGTCTACCGAGGACTTAAATGATTGCATGCTGTATATTTTTTTATTGAGTTCTCTTTTTTGTGGGATTGTCAAAAGCAATAGTTTATTTTTTCCTCGTAGCAGCTATCATCAACCCGTCGTCATAAAGTCACTCAAGTCCGTCCAGAGGCAGTCTAGGTCTGTCTAATCGTTAATCGTTAAACTTACGGCCCGAAGTAATTAACAACCGCTCGAACCGAATGGTGAAAATCGTCGTCGTTTTGGTTTTCTCCTTTTCGGTTGATCTGCCCTACAATTTATTTAATGTAAATTAGTCTCGATTGAGCGACGAATGCCAGCGAGAGAAGGAAAAGTGACTGCAAACAGACGGATGGTCGAGACGGGCACTCGGTTTAGGCTTTTCCCACTGCATGTATGTATGCATGCATGCGGAAGGTTCAATTTGGCGTAACGTCCATGTCGAAATCTTTCTTGCACCGGACGCTTTTCAAACATTGAAATGTCGATTTTGCAGAATCACCCGGGGCTGCGGGCATGCATGCACCAATTAGGCAAATTTATGCGATTTATTCTGGCGCTCGATTGTGTCTTGGGTTGAAAAACTCTTACTCATTGCCCTTCCCCTGAGGGTTGCTAAATATTTTACCGGGTGCGAATCAGCTATGCTATGCTTGCAAATCAGCTTCCGAGCGATGTTGGGGTGCGACGTTTGGAATGTAGTGGAGCTCTCATCGAAATTAGGTTGCTTATTTTCAAAACATTTTAAATCATAGTAGCTACTAATTAAACGAAATGATTTATGCAATTGCTCTAGCCACCACAAAACCGGACAGCGGATGATAATGGGCTCAATTATAGTGTTTCGATGTTTGTTACCCGTTTCTAAACAGGCACCTCTGCAATCTGCTGCCAAAGTGGGAATGAGCAGAAATCGCAAATTAGTGCGTTTCCTCCCTCGTTACTATTTCCTCTGATTTGCAACTAATTTTATGTACTTGCACTAGATTCGGTGACAAAGCCGGTGGTGATAGTGCATAGAAATGATCATACAAATCTCATGGACAGAACTTATTATTGTTTACGTGTATGTGTGGCGGTTTTTTCTGTAGCTACTACTGATACTGTCCTGTTAACTTTGTTTTATAAGCCTGTGTTTGTCTGCCGTCATGGGGTAGGGTGGTGGGAGAAGTGATAGGGGGTTAGGAAATTTAATCTGATCCGTTAATGGAAGCGTTCGGTCGATTATGTTATTTATGGTAGATGAGGGCAAAAAAAGAGTCGGTGAAATTAAGCTAAATTGCATTTACGATTAAATCGCAGCTATGTGCACACAAACAAATTTTCCAACTAATGCTCCATGGGGTTTATTTGTTATCTGCTTTGGCCTTTCCACCGATGATCAATAGTCCTCAGATTGCATCATAAATAGTAAAACAAAAAATGGAATGAAATAGATTGAAAAGTTTGCTAATTTAGGTCACACCACTACGTACAACTCATTTGTGGATGTTTGATTTCATTAGGTACTGTGTGATTAAAATATTGATTCCGGAAAAATACTAATGAGTTTCATATAAAATATTCAATTCAGTTCCATTCGTTTCTTGGGAACGATAATATTGCGAAAAAGACAAACCAGAGAATACATTTATGAGATGGGGATTTTAAATAGACGAGTACTAAGAGTAGTCATTTTGTGTAAGTCAATAAGTAACTAAACTTAGATATAGCCATATTTTTTATCTATAGTTTATAATATCATTAGTTTGCATTCGTACCCAGTTATAATAACAAACAATGCATTTTTACAGCAACTGTGTATGGTCCAACAGTTACCGTAATCGTGTCGGAAACCTATCCTATCCATATTTTGCATCCAAAGCATCTTTAATAAAAAGTATGGTAAGGAGTTATTCGTTAGAGAAACCATTCATCAAGGTCTTTATGGTTTCATTACGAAATCAATATTTTACCTACTGAGAATGAGTACAGATAGAGTAGTTCATGAAGGTGGAGGAAAATGTTCTAAGACCATTTATATTATTTATCTGTACAGTAGTAGGCCTCAATCAGCAACAAATCGGTAGTGAAAAACTAAAAATAAAACGACTCTTGCTTAACACCTCGAACAAGCCATTTATTACGCTATTTTAACATTTTTGACAGATTTCTTTCTCCTGTACCACGGTCGTCACGCTCCACAAATAGCGGGGCCACTAAATCGAACTTTAAATATTGTTGATTTAACGACCATTTTTCGTTCGTAGTTGGCTCAGTTACCGAGCCGCTCCATCGTAGGAGGACAACGGCTTTTCCCTAAATAAACAATCAATTTATATTCAATGTCAGGCGGTGAAACGAGCCGGTACTGTTCGGAAACTTCGAAATGAAAAGAAGGAGCAGTAACCGAACAGCAGAAAATAAAAAAAAACACCGTCACATGAAAAAACATTCATTAATAATAATTACTTCCGTACGAGCAGCGTTCGGATTTGTTGGCGGTCGATGCGGTAAAGAGGAAGTCGCAAAAAAAAAAACGATGGAAGGATGGAAAAGTTTTGATTGAATTTCTATCGGCAAATCCACTGCATTGCGCCAACCCAGCCAGTTGGCCAGCCAGCGGCAGCGAAGGCAACTCCAAGTGCCCACAAAATGGAAGCTGCGCTGGAGAAGGACACGTGGTTTGGTAAGAAAGTAAGAGCGAGCGGCGTAATGTGAAACTTCCGAAGTTCGCCGAAATCTCCGGGACCATGACCAAGCAATCCTTCATTCCCGGAGACCCAATTTTACAAACATCATCATCTCGAGGTCACCGGCGCCATTTCGCTAGCATCGCGAGGACATTACCAGCTTTCTTTTCTTTGAATGTGTTTTTTTATACTGTTTTTCATTCATATTTTTTCCAATTTTTTTTTGTGGGGTCATTCGGGGTGAAATTAAGAATGGACGCAAATAGAGCAGGATAAAAAAACACTACCACTAAAATAAGCGAAGACGTGGCCCATCTTGATGGTCGAAAGGTTCTATGGCTGCCTGAAAAAGTTCCACTGGACATCCTTCCGGCAACAAGACAACGTGCTTTTAGGGAGACTTTTTAGGGTTACCCGGACCTCTCTTCCCATTCAATTGGTTCGGTTTTGCGTTGGGAGGTCACCGTGGGGTTTTTTTGATTGATGACGCCAAGAATAATGTGCGCCAGTGTTTTGTGAAGGAACGAAATAGAGGGAACACAAAAAGTTTCCCCCGCAACCTTGGTACAGTGTGTCTGTGAGTTTTTTTTTGTTTTGTTGTATCGCCAATGATCCGTGCAGGAGCAAACGGAAACACATTTACGCTCTTCGTTCGCTGATCATTTTATGGAACCGATGAATCGAAGAAATCACATTCTGAAACTTTTCACCACCATTAGAAGGGCAAAGAAAATTGACAATGGGGGCAATAAAATCGTTCAAACCGAAATGGTCTGGCATTAAAACTGGACCGTCGGGCTTTCGTGCAAATGTGTAGGGTTATTTAATTTTTGCGATGCATGCCATTTTCTTATGTTGCTTGATTCAAATCCCTCTTAAATTTGAATCACGTAACAATCGTCACTGCTTTGTTGGGCGAGAAATCATGTCTCGGTGGTGGCGATAATCCGCCTTTTCATTGCCTATTAGCTAGTGAGAAATGGGGCCCATAAAACGAAAAACATAGAACATGATCGAGGCCGTTTAAGCGTGTTTCTGATCTTATTTATCCATGTCATAAATTATCCTGCAGGCGATTGAAACATACAATAACATTAATGAGCTGAATTAAACGTCAATATTATTTCATTGAGAAAGGAGCGTATCATTGAACAAAGAGTTATCAATCGTGTTGCTTAAGATTCTCTGGCCCGTGGAGGGGAATTATGAGTCAGGTGATATTACAGATTCAATTTTTACTATCAGCGGCAAAATTTATATCAACATTGATATTTGCACTGTTTATGAAAGGAGTCTTATATTTAAACACTTTTAATAAATAAACAAACGAAACATATGCACAAACGAAACGAAACAAACGCTATCGATAAAAAATATAGAATACGAATAAAAGTTTTCGAAGCTATTAGCAATTTTGTCACATTCTATGAACCCGTTTTTATTAAGATTATAAATAATGATGATGGATAAAAATAATCCGTGTCCTTCTTAATCTGCATGCTTTTCGACGTTCGTATGTAGTAGTGAAAATTATCAGCAGCAGTACAAACAACAGCGTAGAGTTTCCTAGCATGACTGGATAGCACACAAGTTCAAACACATACAAGCACTCATAGCTAAAAAGTTGAATAAGGAAAAATGCATTAATTTGAAATTCATATAGTACGTTTACGTAGATATATACTTATTTATTTAAAAAATCATTCAAAATGCGTACAAATTCAGACTCACTTAAGAATAATAAACAAAATTTGTCCAACATTTCAAAATATTAAACATTAAAAGCTTTGAAACCCTGGCAGAATAAAAGCATAAACGATAATTTAGTGACCCAAATTTTGTTGGTCTTATAAACCACTCGGCCTTAAGGAAGATGATCATGAAGGTACGTCTATAGTTCAGTCAGCCTTTTCAATATAAACAATCACTGAGCATTTTTTTTCTTTTTTACCATCGTTTTAAGGAGCATTCGATCGCGATATGCAAGCAGAATTGTATGTTCCGCTTAGGAAGTATTTTTTTATTAAACTCACATAATCTGTAAGACAGTTGCATAATTTTCATGAAATCCGATTTAAGAAGGGCTACAATCATGGATTTATCACAAATTAGCTAGTACTGGTATTAAAATCATCGAACGTGAGAGTGATCGATACGTGCTCAAGAATATTTGGCATGTATTTAGTGTCAGAAGATAACAATATTTCTCGTAACAGATAAGAAAATGGATTTACCTTTTAGTTTCTGGTTGGATTCACCAAAACGTTTAAAACCAAACGTTAACCTTACCAAGTGAAAATCGAAAACGTGCTCCAAATAAGCGGTACGAGATTTTCCCTTTGTGCGTACAATTTCATATTTTTTATTTTTTTATGAGTAAAGTTCTTTTTCTTTGATGTACTATTCCTGCTGAAACCTTTTCTATCACTCTCTGACGCAGCAAAAAATCTATAAGTAATAAAGCGGTCAAGCTCGAAACGAAATTATGTTCGAATTGGCTGTCAAATTGAAATCCCATCGATAAAACGTTACACCTTCCTTCCATTCTACCAAGATAGTCCTGGAAAAGGAACACAAAGAAGAGAAGAAAAAATTAAATGCTTCTGAAGTACCTCATTTTAACCTCAAAACTATCAATTGGAATTCAATTTCCTTTTTGCGAGCTGTAAAATTACTTGGGTGGTGTTTGAAAAGATTGCCCGGTGGCTACCTTCCTCCGAGCCGCCGAAAACGTTTCTCCATTCCGTTCGCATCACAGACCCAGCCACCCAACCATGATCAAATCGATTCCAATCACAATAATCTGTTTACCCAATTATTTTGCGGCAAAACCATCGACACCGCTTGCCGCAATGATGGTGGAGTTGGTGGTGGTAGTGTGGTGTTTTTTTATTTGCTCCCTCACAGCGGGTATCTCGCGCCTTTGGCGGGTAAAATTTAGTGTCGGTTGTTGAAATTTTGATTAGACAATTCCTTTGCACTGGCTCCGGCACCGTTCACAAGTAAACAACTTGAGGCAGTTCGGTGGTGGCGCCAGCTGCATAATCCGAAAAACCGAAAGCTTCGAGCTGGCGCGGAGAAAAATTTCTCCCACCACCAGTTGTAAACCTACCGTTTCCCGGAACAGTAACCTTCACTGAGCGGCGATCGAAGTAGATTGAATTTTAACGAACTTTCACCACGCGCTTTCAATTGTACAGTTTTTCTCGTCGAAGCCGAATGAGAGGGAGGGTTCAAAAGAGGAAACGATTGAAAAAATCGTTACACTGAGGCCATTAATCGAGACGAGATACCCTTAGCTCGCAACACCTTCCCTGGTGGGTCAGCAAAAAAAAAACGCATGACCCATCCCTCCAGCCCGCTCGGTAGGACTCGTTCTTTAATCCTCGAATAAAGAAGTGTAATTTATTTGTTTATTTTGCGGTTTTCCACCAACCACCAACACCGCCAGTGGGTTGAGGATGGCAAGCTTCCTGTAAAAGTGAAAGTTCGAGCGAATAAAAAAAAACAAATTCGATGGAAGCGAAATGAAAGCAGGACCGGACGAATGGCCACAAAAAAGTGCGGGGAGTCTTTGGAAGGGCAAAATGGGCAAAATGCTGGGTGTAAACCGATTGGGAGGGCGGAATGGGAGCTGGGAAGAGATTTCAGTTTACACAGGTATCCCACAAACACCTTCACATGCCAACAGATGCGGAACTAAACCGGACACGCCAATAAAACGAGCCCGGTTCGGAAAGGTTCGTTTTCTGCTTGATGAAAGGTCCAGGATGAACAAAATCCCTTACGATTTGGTCTCCGGATTGGGTTGGAAAACTGAAAACTAGAAGCTGTCGGGTGATTGCGTTTCGAGTTTTTACAACTGTCACCAGTCGGTTGATGGTAGGATTTTCCAAGCGGCAAAGGGAAAGAGGAAAGAGGAAGGTATCTGGATCTGGTTGATCTGACCCTTTCGGGTGACGGTAATGTGCTCGTTTTCATTCGACTCATCGTTTGAACACGGATAGATATATGGTCGTCAAATGAAGCCCTACCACCAGGACGAACAGATGAAGAGTATTTTGCCTCAGATTAGAATGGTGGTGGCTACATTTGGTACGGCAAAAGATAAGTTGATTTCGATGTTAAGCCGAATTTTATGCACGATTTGAATTTGCTTTGATTTGGTCGGCTTAGGTATTCTACAGAATTGATGTGGGTGACGTCTAGAAAATCCTTGTATCAAAACTATTTTTGATCTGCTTTCCAGCATCAATAGATTCGAGTTTAACGAGAACTTATCAATTTGAGCTTGCAGAAGTGTTTGTTACTATTGAATAACCAGTTCCAGTTAATGTGACTTCCAGTTAAGGATTACCTTGTTCATTATATGATAACCAAATTTACCAAACTAAAACATGTAACCCTTCACTCTGCAACTTCAAACATTCCTCTTGTCGCAAACTTGTCTTGAAATATGGTTTATTTGCTGTTTTTTGGTTTTCATTACATACTCTACTTTGCATAAGTGCTTATGAAACGATGGATTTCTTAAGCGATCATGCGAGAGTGCATAATTACATCAAAGCATTATTAAAAATTGAGTTATTTTGTGGAAAAAAATGTATGACCAAAAAATTGTTTTTAATTCCAGTTGACTAAAATCGACTAAAAAAGGCCAAGCTCGGACGTTCGGTCGCTTTTACTGGGTCGGGTCAGAAAGCTGATCGATGATTCGGACCCTGCGTATCGAACGAATTGTCATATTTTTGACAGTCATTTCTAACAAACATACTTGTACGAAAACGTTTGGAGCGTGATATTATTCGCCGGTTTTGGCATGTTATAAAATTCTGAGAAAAGACAAAACATACGAAATCTGACTTCACTATTGTGAAATCATTCCTTTTATGTCATTTGACATCAGATGTTTGGCTTGATGTTTGTCAGCCATATAACGTACACGTATTTTAAACGCGTCCATACATTGCGTTTTAAATTTGCGTTGACGTTGCTATTGTATTTTTTATTTATAGAAATTTCCTCCAGTTCTCTAGTATGAATAAAAACTATTTCGGATGATTTCCTACAAAGAAGTTTATACAAAGCATTGCATTGTGTAAGATTTCAAACTGTTCAAAGGCTCTTCGATCAATGTAGAAACAATTTCGTTCCATACGACTCCATATTTTCACAATAGTTTACCTCCATATAGTTTTTAACCCGAACGAAAATCGGTATACCTATTCTATTGTGCTGGGATTCGTTGGTATTCGATTGATATTGCATAATGCTCCCAGATCAAACGTAATTCGGTAATTGTTAGAAACTCATGTCAAAGTATAACAGAACGATACGATAGGATCGAACAGCATTCCGACCTGAACCAAACGCGAATTAATGCGACCAAACGTCCGAGCTTGGCCTTTTCTTCATATTTGCTAACCGACTGAAATAAAACACAATTTTTTGGTTCTGTCTACCGTTAGTACCCAGTAACAGTTATCCAATTTGGCACAATGGTAATTGTAAAAACAGTTCATGTTTAAAACGTATATTTAACCTTCATGGGTTATTCTGTCATAAAATTTAAGACCCCAAACCGAAGCGCAAATTTTCACCAAAACGCTTTGCATAATATTTTGCATTTCTTATAAATCGGTCGCTCTGTTTTGACACTCTCTTCCATTCTGCCACCTGATGATAAACCATCCCCGTTAGCAGATCTGCATAAACACTTTTATCTCACTACCTGATCTTGTCACAGCTTGCCGCTGGAAAGTCGGTTTTTCTTTCTAAACCGACACAGATTGCTCACCATCTAAATTATGCATGCAATAACGAAGGACACCGTTCCCGCTCACACAACTCACCACCAGTCCGTATTGACTCCTCTTCGCATCGAGATTAAGCCCGATAGTTCCACCGTCCTGTTGCGCTGGCCGCATGCAAAGCAACGAACTCAAAAACCCAGTCACATAAAACACGCTGCCATCAGGAGAGTAAAAACACCTTGCATAAGCGTTTTTGCATGTGTGAAAAACAAAATTACGCAACGCTGGAAAACTTTCCATCCAAACCCGCGCGCACACGTGTGTGAGTCTGTGCTCGCTTTTGGTGCCGTTTTTGTGAAAGCCAACCGTGCCTGAAGTGACGTTGATGAGCCGATGAGATGCGCGCTTGACGAGACACCGCATCGATGTCAAAACTTTCAAATTAAATTGCTCCCGGTGTGTTTCCGGCTCCGGCGGGGAGATGCTGGGAAGTTGGGAAAACACCACCCACGCCATAAAACACGCCATCGCTGTAGGCCGCGCTCTGTATGCATTCTCCCATTACCACTCCACCGAAAGGACCGGCACGTTGTGGAAGTTAAAAACTTTTGAAGGAGACAAACAACTTTCCAAAACTACCGGCCAGGGGGATAAATCGACGGAAGTGTCTCCGAAGTCGAGATGAAGATGCCTTTTCGGCTCGGAAGAAGCGGAGCGACAAAAAATGGTGAAAATCCTTCCGAGCGGTCAGCATTTCATCTCAAGCTAAGCACGAGCACGAACGTCGACGTCACCATCGGAGCGTTGAGATCGAGTTTATGGCATCGTAAACGCCGGTGATGGTTGTTTGAAGTTGTATTCATGTCGTTGCTTTCCGCGTGCTCCGTTCTCCAGACTGAGTTATGGAGTTGTTAGAACTGCGTTCCCGGTTGCGTCGTCACAAGAACAAAGAAGCAAAAATGGACGCTCGGAAGCACCAGCGCAGCAATCATTAGTATTGCTTCCTCCATCATAAAAACGGTTATAATTTTACGGGTCGTCCCTCAGGGTCGTCCCAACGGTGACGCCGAACGGGCGGTTGAAAGTTTTACTGCACCAAGTGCGCGCACGGGGAGCAACGTTCAACAACAATTCACAAATCTTAACTCTACATCTAATTTGCTTAAAGGGCTAGTGGCAAAACCAAGGTGGAGACAAGTGCGCAGCAATTAAGTTTTACGGCAAGAAGAAACACAAAAGAGCTGCGTGTTCTTGTAACGACGCTGGTGTGCACTTTGGAATCATCATACTTAATTACAGAAAATATCTTAAATTTAAACAGCCTCGTTTTCTTGTATAAGCTAACGACCAAAGATATGTCAACAAGACTAGGTTGTAAATAAATAAGAAACTCTTTTTTTCTTCTGCCGTGATGATCTCCCTCCAACCGTGTCCATTGGGTTGGGCTGTATAAATCACAGCCTCAAACCCGCCCCAGGTACCCTGGACGGATGGCGCGTACGACAAAAGTGACGACTTTTTTCTCACCTACCACACGGACCCGATCGCATTCGTTGCGAAACCCCAGGATCGCATTCGTCCCCGACCCGGAAATGGAAAGTAATGTGATATCCGGGGTCAAAACGACCCGGGACGGGGACTGGTGGGTTCACTAAATTGATATTTATCGTGTCGTAAATTATGACACAAACGGCGGTCAGCTCATGGGCCCCTTCCAGGAAAGGTGTTAAGGCAACATCCGTTTACTTAGCGACCGGACTTAAAGGCTGAAGAAGAGAAAATTTGCACGAAATAAAAGTTTAAGGTATACTTCCGGGTGTTAGTGTAGGACCGGGACGGCGCAAAGTTTTGAAATTGTGCCGCAACATAGAGGAACTTCAGGCCGATTAGACGGACCCATTATAGTGGGTTATTGTTTGTTATGGTGCATGCAGACGCCAGTACCCACGCAGTAAATATTGATATAAGTACAGTGTACAGGCTAAGTACAACAAATCCCGACCCCTCCCCGGTTTCAGGAAAACAATTACCCAATTAACTTTAAGCCGCTTCCGGACTTTAACCTCTGCACGGGTAGAAGCAGCTGGGTTGGCGGGGTCGCCTAATCCCGCACCTTATGGGAGTGCAATGTCAACATCAACTCCGGAACCCATTGGATCCAGTCGGATAATGATCGGTCGTCGTCGTCGTCTATGTCGGCAGAACGCCTTCCAATCCGCTTGCAAACATCGCACGAAATGTTGGTTAATGGAGAAATATATGGGCAAGAAGAAAATGGTTACTGCATTTGTTCGTAATAGAAAATTATATTCTTCCTTCGGTGTGCTTTCGAGGGCACACTTAGTGAAAACGATACGAAAGAAACGTTTGCGCCCAGTAAATACATTTCTAAATTAGGGTTTGCGATTTGACATGGGAGCAGTTGATGATTGCTTTGAATGTAAAAGGAGAAAAGTTTCGTAATTTATCTTGAAACTGTGCACATCAGTATTGTCTTTTCGTTACTAATAGTTCGAAATATTAATTATTATCTTAAATTTTCTCTACTTTCTTTTTGACATAGAAACAAAGTTTGACTTCTCCAAAGCTATCCGTCAAATGTAATAATATTTCCGCAAAATGCTATAACCAAATCGAATTATTGGTTATCCAGCATGGCATTCTTTCAGTAACTATCTACTCCAATATTTTTTGTTCAAATAGTTTACCAATAATTCCGCAGTTTTATCTTTTGAACAACATATTTAATAAAAACAACTAAAATTTGAGCCATATCCGAAAAGCATATAATTTAGTTGTCAGCTAGTTGACAATTAGTTTAGTTTGTTGTCAATTAGTCCATATCTGGATATTCAGTATTTTCTCACAGATTTTTAAATTTTAATGGCATAGATATTTTGTTGATAATTTTTAAACCAAATATTATTAGTTATAAATCTGGAGTGAACGAAAATGATAAAATAATAAATAATAAAATAATTATATGAAACCATCCAGGTTCATATAAATCTTCAGGTACATTATTTTGGCTAAGTAATAGTCTTAAACAACGTACAAAAACATAAGCAATAAACATGTTACGTCTAGTCACATTATTGTGTAAGTGACAACAGAAACAGTTAATAAACTGATGATGAATTTGTAATACAAAACTTAAAACATAAGTAATAAAATTATAAATTATAGCTTTATCAACCGACTCATATTTTAATCACCTTTATGAAACATAACACAAAAACAAATATCAATTTCTATTTACATTCAGATAAGCTTTGTACTAGTAGCATCAACTTATAATGAAGGATTAATTTGGGTCCCAATATTTGATGATAATGAAACTTCTAAGTAATTGTTCTGTTACTACGCAACAAAACTTTACTTCTCATTATCGCATGTTTTCTAGCCGTATAAAATACCTTTTCTAGCGATTAAAGTCCCTCTACCAGAGGGGTTTCGTAAACCTTTTTGAACATAGACCACTTTCATACAGAACACCCGCCACATTCCATTAGCAAAAACAACGAACCGTGTGATGTGTCGACTGGTGGACGCTTCGGTTGCTTTTTCTTAACTTTCTAATAGATCCATTCGAACTACCCTGGAGCGCACCCTTCCCGGGTGGAGCAACCCAACACGGGCGCACTGTAAAAGTTTCGATCGCAAAAGTGTCACGTTCGATCGTCTTTAATATGTAACAGAATCGTGCTAGTTTTTCAATAAGTGGATTAGCTTTCTCCCGGTGGCGTCACCTTTTTTGACATCACAAGCCACTTCCAAGCACCGTACGGTTGGTTGGAAATTTGCTTCTCAATCCGGGGATGGTTTGGGCACTGCTGTTCTGCCGGTGCTGTACGGGATGCGTGAGTGTGTTAACGAGAGAAAGGGAGTGAAAGAGAGAGAGAAAGAGAAAGAGAGAGAAAGAAGGAGAAAGAGAGATAGTTTCCATACTTTGAAATTAGCTACTCAAGCCGAAAACGCCGCCGACGAAGAGTTGTCGAGCAATCTACATGGCACCGGGAGTCTGATGAAGTTCCCACAGGACTGCCAAATTAACCCAATAATCTCGCCCGTATGCTTATGACATGGACGAACTTGTTACACGAGCTGACACACCGAACTACCACCGGAAAATCTCGCATCAGCCACATCTGCCTAGCCGGGTAATCTACCAGTTGCGAACCAGTTGGCCACAGGACGGGGCCATGTTCAGTCACCCAACAGCATCGTTCCCCTCCCTTCATTTTCAGTCCCATCCGATTCGGTGGACGTGGATGTGTGCCCTTTGGACCGAAAAAGATGCTAATGATAATCTCAAATCCCTCCGGTATCTGCCAGCGACCTTACATGCTGTATGCCCGTTCGATGCTGGCACCTTGACGGGGTGTTCCGACGTTGCGACTGGAACGCCCGGAGGGCTTAGGATAAGTGGAGTAAATTGCATTTCACTCAGTTCTCGGTTCTGTAGCGAATGGATACACCGTGCAGCGGGACGGCTTGCGTCTCAACTCTTTTTGCCCTTTCTTCGTAGGCCAGAGCAACCCACGCGAAGCGGAATATTTTGTTCTCCTTTTTATGTTTGGTGTAAAGGAAAAATGTCAATTACTGAAGTGAATTTCTTTTCCGTGCGACGTTTAATGCACTATGCCTGAACTAAAACGCAACAGTTTCAATGTAAGTGTATTCTTCTGGTTGTTTTTTTCCTCGTTGATTTCATCCACAGATGTTGCATTATTCTGGCACTTACAAATAAAAGATTATTTTGAGTTTGGTTGGTTTAACAAACAAAATAAAACAGATAATATAGTAAATTCTTGAAAACAATAAGAAATTAAAAGTCTCCTGACATTATTCCTTTGAAAATTTTATCAAAAAAGAACGAAATTAGAATAAATCACATCTTAGACATTCAAACACCTTATGTAGTTAAAATTGGTGTCCATCGTTTTGGCTTTTTTATTGTATTCACGATTGTTATAAGGTTCGTGCTTGGGCACCATCAATATTCTAAAGCGACCTTGTGCGTTGGCACTGACAAGAGAACTCGAAATTTAATTGGATTCATTGGAATTGAGTTGGCGTGTCATAAATTGTGTCATTCAGTTCTTCATTAAAAAAATTTATATGAATAAAACTATGGGTTCAGAAACAAACTGTACTGTTTTCTATCCTCAATCGCCAGTATCAAAATTTATAAAGCAAAACACGAGCTTTCTTACAAACTTCTTTTCCTGTACAATAACTATAACTAAAAGTTTCCACTGATGTATTTCACAAAATGTGAAGTATAATAAAATGAATGTCGTAAAATTTTAGTATAATTAATTCACTGCAAACACGTACATTAGGAAACACAGAAAAGCACAACATGTCACACAAACAAAAACGACAATATAAGAAACATCTTTGCGTTTTCCCCTTTGCGACAGTGTGAAATGTAAACCTCACTAATCAACTCCACACCAGATCAGATTATCGTTTATCCGCACCGTGTACCCTTACGGCCAAGTGGAAAATTTACTTTAAATCAACAGTAACGCCATTTCGCTTGGAAATATCGTTCTTCATTTTCCTAACAAAGCCTGCTACGTCTACGGGAGGGCGCGAAATGAGTTTCTCTAAGAAATAAAATGAAGTTATCTGCATAATTTATCGCACCAACGGCTGCTACTGCACTACCCTTGTCGGCTGGCCGTCCGTTCACCTGCTCGAGCGATGCTGATTTACTGGTTTGATTTACAAAACCATTCAAGTTAGCTAAACAAGCAGTGATGAAAAATAGCAGAAAGCGAAACCCGTCACCGCTTGGTTTCCAAAACGACCCGCTCTACCACACCCGGTGTAGCGTTGTGAAGGTGATACAATCTAAACTCGACAAGAATGGTGGACGCGTTGGTAGAACATGCTTTAACGTGAACTATTACCGATACCGAACAACATTATCACCCAGCAGAGCGGTCCTGTTTTTTGCTTTCCCTCACTCTCCTGGCTAGCAAACTCGCAAAAGCTAATATTTGTTCGGTAATTTACGTGTAATGCTGATGACATCGAATTATGTTTCGCTTGTGACTCCCGTACTCCTCTCACTCCTCAAGAAGAACCTTAGCGTGGAATGTTTTCGCATCGAATCGACCATATCGTCCGCATTGTTGTGCAGCGTGTGCTGGTAGAATATCGAAAAGTTTTCCTCTCGGGCAAAACGCGGTGGAATGTCTGGTTCGTTCTGCTTCTCTTGCCTGTCCTCGGATCGTGGAGACTTGCTAGTAAAAGTTTCATCCACCACAAGTTCGTCCAAACACACCAAGCAGGGGAACTGGCAGTACCAAAAACACAACAACAATCTCGAATCAGAGCGAGCGCAAGGCCAGGGGTACAAAAGTTTGTCCCCATCCTGGGGCTGGCTATCGGTTTGGTTATTTCCTCTTCGTCGACCAGCCAGCCGATTCGAAGTGCTTTCCGGCGCGGGCATGTCCGAGCGGTTTCCGGAGAAAACCTCGGGAACATATTACCAACACCTGAGCGGATCGAAAGCGTTCGCCGCGGGATTCATGAATGCGCAGTAAATTCCTCTCCGAAGGGTGCGACGGTTCCGGGTAGAGATCTCGGCGCACGTGGAAAAAGTTTCCCGTTTTACAATGTGGTCAACAGGCGCGGATGAGCAGTTAAGGTTGGGAGAGCTTTGCGTTGTGGGGAAGCTGCGGCACCGAGAAACGGCTGGAAGTAAAACGTGTGGAAGAATCGGTTTCTTTTCACCTTCCCAGCTCTTCGCGCCCTTTTCACTGGGAACCATTACCTAGTCTTATTCTCTCAGTACGTCGTCACGTGTTTTGATGACGGGAGGGGAGTAGATTTCAAAAGAGGCAGGAGTGTTTTTTATAAGGTTAACTTTAACTTCAGCTCGAACTTTTGTCATAACTTTTAGGCCACACATTTTCCGACAACTTTTTTAGCTCAATACGATACACCGATTACTGCCCAATCGTCTAGCAGGCTGAACCAGGCTCGAGCATAATGATGTGCAGATGACGATGATGGTGAAATTTTGATGACGGGCTGACACGGTTGCGCATGTGTTGCTAGCGTGTGCACACCGCACTACAACAGCATAGCGAGGGATCAAAACGTACAGAACGGAGCCGAAGTGTCATTTTTTTCTTTTCTCCTGGCGGTTGAAGGCCTCAAGGAGCGTTGGTTGAAAATTTCTTCTATTGCACATTTTCTTGGAACAAAAGATTTGAACATTCTAACGAGCGAATCTTAATCGGTCACTCTCCAGAAGGTGTGGTTGAATTAAGTAAACCGAATAGAGAAGCTCACAGAAAAGAAATACCGCCAGAGAAATGAAAATTTCGGAAAATTGCTTCAACAATCTTGATGTATATTGTTCACTTGAAGATAATTTGTACACGAGTTTCCGTCTAATGGAGTTTTGTTTTGTTTCATATTTCTGATTCGGCTTTGTGAAGCACAGAACGCGCTCTGGGTAAACAATTCTCCTGAACCATATTTGCTTATTGTGTTGAGTTCCAGTTTCGCAAATCAATCACGTTTTGTTATGAAAAATATCCGAATCTGTTCGCCCAGCAAATATATCAAAACACCCATAGGCATGTGCAAAATCTCAAAATCCAATAAATCAATCGTCGAAACTCGGTTCTCGCGATTCATTACGCGTAGCTGTGATCGTGGCCGTGGATAAAATTTGTCGAAATTCCTCCACGACCTGCCTTCTGCCTTTTCCACCTTATCAGTTTCCTTGCCATCGATCAGTTCCCGTTGTGTTTTTTTTTTTCGTAGAACAATCAACACAATCAAAAAACTTCTTAGCATCAAGTTGGCAAAGATGCGCAAGTAAGCTCCTTCGATGGCGTGTCCGGAATGGCGCTCTAAAACAAAGCAACCTAAAAAGGGAAGAGGCGTGAAAGTGAGTGAACAAAAGCAAAAACTTGCTCGGAAGTGTTCTCGCTCTTTCTATAGCACCACCCAAAGAAAGATTCTCATTTGTAGTCTTATTGTTTATTTTAGACTCGCTTGAAAAAAGCTTGCGCCGTGCGCCGGAAAAGGAAATGTACTTTAGAACAACCGGCGGAAGCTACAGAAACAACAACAACAAACGCAAAGTTCGAGCAAAACGGTTAAAGGGATAAAAAAAATAATGAAACGCTTCTCTTCACTAACTCTTCCATGCTTTGGTAGCCGGTAAACAGTTAAAAAGCTTCGATCGAAAAATCCCTGAACCGGTCGACGGCAATGCTCCGCAAAGCCCAAAGAACACAGTGGAAAAATAAACACCATCGGAGTTCCGGTGGCGCGTGTATGTGCAAAAGATATAGAAAATTGCCAAAAAGTGTTAGTGAGAGAGGGTGAGAGAGATATTAGAAAAAAAACAAACGAAAACAGCGGAATCGCCTGATCACGAGGTCGAGGTGAGCTGGAATATTTTCTATTGTTTTTCCCCTTTCCCATTCCCGTACGTTTCTGTTCATACTCCTTTGGTTTCCCTTCCGGCGGATGTGCCTGCGCCTGCATCGAAAATACCACCCGAAAAGGAAATGGGTAAGAGAATGGAAAGCAAACAAATTTCCAAGTGCAAACACAAATCCTTTGACGGGACCGGTGTGGCGGAGAATAAAAAAGAGTTTGTTCAAATAGCCTCCGTAATGGCGATTAGGTAGGAGTTGCAGGAGGGAAGGTTTGGCACTCGCGGTGACGCTACAGTGTCAAAGGGTGGTGAGTAACGAAGCGTCAAGAACACTACACCTTTCACCTTAGGTGCACCATCCTTTGCAATGAGAAGAAAATTTTAAATTGAATTATATAAATTGCGCAAACTGTTATAGCAGATGGTGGTGGTCTTGTTAAGACCTTTGTACCTAAGAATTCGAAGCGAAATAGTTGACGTATACGTACAGGTGTATAGATTTAGGGTAATACAACTACCCTGTAATAAACAGTTTCAGTGACGTAAAAAGGTTTTTTTGTTTCAAGATGACTCGTTGGTGTATTGATTGCGGTGCCAACAATACGATAGGGCCGATTCATTTATTCTTATTTGAGTTTTTTAATGGTTTAAACATTATCCAGTACATTTAAATTTCCGTTACATAGTTGCCTAGCAAGTGTATCACAAAAATTAGCTATAGCGTTCCAAAGCAACTACTGAACTAAGAAAGCGTCGACCCGAGTTAATCATACAGATATTCATAAAATGAATTCGAAAACGACACATTGTAGTACTTTAAATCCATTGTTTAAATCCATTGTGCAAATATTGCAATTTTGCATTGAACTACAACAATTAAAACAGGCACAGAACCAGAAAGATAAGAATTATTTTTTTCTTACGATGTGTCGAAACTACACAAAAATCATATTTATTTGACTTTTGGTTGCCTGTTTTTAAACTACCATATCATTCATTTTCAAAACATACTTAAGATATAATTGTAAAGCTTTGAAATCGTAATAACGAGTTCTTAATATGCCAAAAGTTGAATTACAAAAGTTTGATTCCTACAGGTTCTTTCGTGTACGGCACGTGTGGTCCTAGGTTTTTGATTTGCAACTATTTATCAAACGGTAATTTGTTTCTTTGCATTCATTATAATTCATTATCGTGGTTTGTTTTATTTCATTCCTTTTATATCATAAAACGTTTTAGTTTTTAAAATTAAAGATATAGCAGTTTTAAATTTAGGTTTAATAAATGGCCCAGGTGACAAAAATTCATATGTTCATACATATGTTAATTCATAAAACCCTAAGTACGCCCAAATCCTGCCCAGCAAAGCAATTCGTAACGTTGAAAACATTGTTTTGGTATGAAAAACAATAATTGGCCTACAGGTAAAAATTTCAATGATATATAAAACGTCCATACCTTTTGCACTATAATCTATTCTTACTTTAAATCAACATTTAAAACAATGCCTTTTTCATGAGAAGATATCAGCTAGATTCAATTAAAATTCCATAATATTTTCTCAAATTATCAGAAACTATTGCATTAATTTTTACGTTTATAAGACCGTTCTCTCTTGCAAAAAATTTTCTTTTGTTACATAGCTTCCGCAACAACTCGTTGAAAATCGTTTACAGCATATAGCACAAATCATAATCAGCATTTCTCAACCGCTCGCATTTGCGATACAACTAATAGGGTAGTAATCTTCTCCACTACCAACTAATCCGTTGCCGTTCCCGCAGTCGTTCTTTGTCGCTGCAATCCGGCCAAACCCTCCAGTTTAGGCCAGTCGACGAACCAAAAGCAGCTGTTTATCTGTGCCAAAAACGCTATACCATTACTACCAGGGGGTACGATGGTTTTTGTAGCCGCCTGTTTCCATTCCCACCCGAACAAAACTCGTCCAACTTGGTTCATTATTGAGTTCAGGGTGGGAGACACTTTCGCTCGCGTTCGCATTACTTAAGCCCCCTAACCATAGTATCAAAAACACGCTCATTCTGACACGTTCGGGGTGGTTGGAGGGTTCCCGGGATTTTGTTTACCCCATCCGGCGATCGCTTTGGCGCCAGGATCCGGTTTTCGGCCGTTTATATTTAGCTGTCTGCCTGGTGGTTCCCTCTCCCAAAGATGGTTTACTGGGCGTTAGTGTGGATCGTTCGGTACAGGGTGGATTCGTCTATGATTATACCGCGAGTGACGAGTTCACATTTCAACGTTGGATAAAAATGAAGCCACTTGCACTCTCGCACCCGTGCAAGTATCGGATGAAGCGGACTGTATTCCTATACGTGCAAAAAAAAAAAATCTCCCAAAAAGACCAGCTCAGTGCAAATCAGCTACCAGGAGCGTGGAAAACGGAAACGGCGAGGAAAAAGCTGGCAATAAAAATAACATAAAATAGATAGATCGAGCAAAAACAAATAACAATAAAAGCAGATGGCGTGTATACCGTCGCGTGGTAGTCTCGTGCAGCCGGAGCTCCGTCCATGTGCTTTGCCTACGGAAAGAAAGAAGAAAAAAGCCATTCCCGTGCCTGGCTAATGTGGTGTGTTTGGGCCGAACAACATCACAATTTACACAAGGCTTCAAAGCGAGCGGAGAGATGGTGAGCAACCCGTAAAAACCGTGTGCTCTGCCGCGAAGCATACCGGAGGACTTGTTGGGTGTGCGATTTTTATTTCCTGAATACGAACCATACGACTTGAGCGCGCATGTTCACGTTTACTTCACAGTCTGCCTTGTGCACGGGACAACAAACACGCGGAACAAACATAACAACACTAAACAAGCTGTCGAATTCGTCGTCGTCGGTGTTGGTTGAATTGGAAAAGTTTTTCGGTTGCAGCTGCATCAATAGTTTTGGCAGTCAGTGAGCCTGTGTGTGTGTTTCCAGTGCAACCTGGTTCGATAATGGTGATTTTTGGGAGCTTTCGATTTTGTTTTGATGGCAGAGCAGGAAGAAAACCATGTTCGTAGCACATACACGATCAAATTTGAAACAAAAACGATCTGGTGAACTATGTTATTATTATTTTATTTTTGTTGCTACAACGCGCTGTATTAGCAACGCAGTTTTCATTACCACAAATGACAGTAGAATGTTGTATGTGTGTGTGTCTCTGTGCGAGTGTGTTAGTGTGTTTATATGTCTAAATAAATCCAAATGCACTTTATTGCCGAGGAAGCCAAGGAAGGTAAAAAGGACTAGGCGCCTCCATTGGAACGTAAGCAGTCGAGGAAATTTGCATGCCTTTAGTTCCGATACTGAAAGTGCTAATATTGTAATTTAATTTAATTGCTACGTAGTGTATCGTTGAGGCATCCGGAAGCATCAAGATAGTGATCTACTTATGCACTACCTCTCCTACAAGCAGAACATCAAATTGGGACATGAAGTAATCATCATCAAACAATGGCGCAGCAATAACCCGAATGGATGTTTGCTGTTTGTTCATTTGTTTGCTAGTTGTTTACGCTGTTCGTTCATACACACCTGTCTAGAGCCTCTTTTTATCTCTTACTCTCTCTGGGGAAAGAGCTAAATGCATTTTATCCAAAAATATATTAGGATTTGCAAGGTGCTGCATTAAGGTGCATTAAGCATTTCCATTCGCTAATCCTATACGCGTACTTTCAGTTGAACTACGTCTGTTGACGAATGTCACCACAGAGCTGCACTGATAACCACACACTGTACGTCCTGTCACTTTGAGTCTGGCAGGAAACACACATGGAACCTCACATTTGCAAACATTGAACTTACCAGTTCCGGCCGACGTTCAATATGGTACATTTTACGGTACCGTGAAACGCTATTTCTACCGCATACGTGGCGTGGCCAACGATAGCGAGCTGGTGCGTCGAGTTTGAATGAGTTTAAATATGTTGCACATGCATTTTGGGTGAGTTTTTCAGTACTCTTATATGTGTGTCTGTCCCGCTCGTACCTAATGTGTGCGCCTAATGTAGTTCGGAACGCCGACCGACATCGTCCGATTAATCTCGCCTATTTTGCAGACGGTGAATACGATAGACCCGGAATCACACAAACATGTATCGCTCCCTAATGGTGCTCGTGGACGAGATGAGCGGAGGATTTTCGTAAGCCGTAGGAATTAAAAGCTGCGCGGTTGAGTGCTAATACCGCAGACTGTACGAGCTAGCGCTGGCTAATGATTTATTTTCATACCGAAACAAAAGAATGGGGTAGCTGCTTCGCGCGTGTCGGTCAAGCACTAGTGTGGAATTTAACACGTTTTTTTTTGGAGCTGAGCTTTTGAAGCTGATCAGCAATTTTCACTACATAACCCGGTTTCCATTAGACCGGGGATATTTTTGTGTCGATGTTGTGCTGTAGAGATTCAATGACGTTTGTTAAAGTAGCAGTATGCTTTGATGATGATTATTTTTATTTTTATTAATATTAATGTCCACAAATAAAATACACGTCCTTACGCTGAATCGTTTAAAATTCCTAATATATTAATAATTTTCTACTCCAGAATCCAGATTGAATTCAGATTTCATCGCATTTAGTTTAATCTTATCCATATTCGATCATCGGCATAAGAGTAAAGTAAGTTTTACTGAGACGAGAAACGTTAAGTAATTGCTTGATAAAAGTAGTTATATGTATGTACATCAGAATGTACATCCTGATATTTGATTTTTTATAAAGCTGCAATATGCTTTTTAATGTTTTTTTAAGATTAATACATAAATTACTCTTTTATTTACACGTTTGTGTATTGTATAGCAAAGATTCTAGCAAAGGACTAAAAAAGTCCTGTGAGAAAGGTATAAAGATTGAAAATATATTTTCTCTATTTTTCTCTTGAATGTTTTTGCAAGGACGCTATTTTCTCTTTTACTCCCACTTATTGAAGCATCACTACTGTTCTCTATACGGCAGATTTCAGGTTATGAAATTCGTTTTATGAAAATTATTCATAGATGCAATATTTCCGAAAATAATTCCATAGTATTACACAATAAAGTCTAGCTAATGATTCAACCATGATTTCACACTAAAGCGTAAAATATCACCTTTGTTATTCATGGTGCTTTCTATAATTATTTTCAAAATAATAAACGTTTCACATACAAACTATTTCTCTATACATGATTTTGCTAGCATGATACACACGAACTATCTGGAGTGATTGCTATGTCTTATTTAATATTTAAATTTGCTTGCAGCAAGCATAAATGTTGCACGATATGAAAAATCCTTTAAAAAATAAACATCCTACCAAACGCCCGGACACGACATCGTGCTGGATGCGCCAAATTAAACCAATCCACGAACAAAATAATACAACAAAACTTGATACTCGAAATAAAGAATCAAGCAACGCAAAAAATTGTTTGCCTTCAGCGAATACGAAAATGCGTGCAAAATTCACTATGAAAAGTAAAAACAAAACAAACATGGCATGTTTCGGCACGGTTTTTATTTTCATATTTAATCTCTAGGCCGCTGCGATGGCCCAGACTTAGGTACATGGGGGAAAAATGAAAAACGAATTTTTAATTAAATTATCAAAGCCAAAGTGGTGCATCGTGAAAGTAAACATTGAGCGAGGGTAAAACAGAACAACACACACACATACACACACAATCCTCCCATGGCAATTCCATCGGGACGACAAAACAAAATATAGTATTTTTATCATGCTCCATTTTAAGGTGCATCGCAAAACTTTACTGATGGCTAACAAATTAATCCACAAACTTAAGGTAACATGAAGCGGAAGCACAAAACACAACATTTTGCAAAAGAAAATTTCTGTAAACAATTTGCTTAAAAAACATCTTCGACAATTTTACATTTTACAAATAATGAGAAACAAGAAACATTTTGTGGGGTTGTTTTTTCGTGTTTAATGATTTAATGAAGAAATTTTAACGAATCAACACAAATTAATTAAGAAATTAAATTTAAATGAAATATAGAATTTGTTTTAATTGACAGTAATTAAAATTGATGAATATCTCGATATATTTTTCATAACTTTCTCTTTCCTCTTCTCTTGGTATTTTTCTGCCTCTAGAACTGTCGGTTGGTTTGCACAACGTACGAGTCACGGTCCCGACAGCTGTTCGAAAGGGTGATCCTGCCCATCTGTACTGTGAGTATGAGCTGGAAAACAATGAACGGCTATACTCCATCAAATGGTACAAAGGCAAGCGGGAATTCTACCGTTATACACCCCAGGTGCACCCATCAGTACAAATATTCAAAGGAATCGATGTTGAAGTAAGTTTTCTTTAAAATTATTTATCATCTTTATTGTTTATGTGACATCATTTCATCATGTAAGATTACTAACATCATGTAACATTATTTAATATATACCCTTTAGCATCACCACCGCCAGCTGCTTGATTAGAATAAAAACTACAACAAATTTATCAGTTCAAAAAACAGATATCAAACATATTTTTATGTAACTATTTATTTATCATAATACTTATTCCGAATTTTTATTTAATTACGACAAGTGAGATTGAGAAATTTATGATGATTTTTTTTGGGTACGGCGTACCATAAGACTATCATTTCATAAATCTGAATGAATTTAATGGTGTTTTATTGATTTTATTGATCATTTTATATTTTATGCAATAATTTGTATTTTTTTGTGTAACATAACGTTTATTGGTATGTTGGAAACGTAAAAAAAGGATAATATTTTACAAGACTTAAGTAGTTACGATTGACAAAGACAAACACGCATGACGTCTAAGTCAATCGCAGCATCATTGTTGCCAATGATGTGGATGGCGTAGTTTGCAAACAGAGACAGTATTTGTCTGCGTTTGTCTGCACCTATGCCACGAAGTACAGGCAAACGCAGCAAACCGAACGACAAGAAGGACGAGGTAGAACACCCAGAAAACACGAAGCTTATGTGCTGCTGCAGCAGCTGCCAGGCGTCAGCAACTCTTCTGCAGCAGGCGAACTTGTGTTCCAGGGTGTCACTTGCGATACAAAACGTACTTGACAATGACGAAAGGCGGTGCATGCGGTACATCAGCTCTCCATGCCTGATCTTGCCGTTGATCAACATAAAGAGCGTGCTGCGCTGCAGGGACGATGAAGGTTGCGCCATATCTTCGACCAGCTCATTGACGGAGACTCCATGACTACTTTCGGCTGTGATAGCCTCTCCGCTAGTATCTGTCGAATGACGCGTGTGATGAAGGCTGTAGCAGGAGTGTACCCAAGTTGCTGAATGACGATCCAACGACACGGATACGTTGACGGAAAAGAGGCAATGTTCGGAGGGTTTCCAGCACAAGCGATGTGCTGAACTGCAATTATAGAGGAGCAATTATATGCAATAAGTACAGAGAAGTTTCAAATGTTTCGAATGTTAATGTTAATGAAAAAACACCGAAAATGAATTTGTATCGTGTTTCAGGCAGCAGCCTACCCAAGTAGGCAAATTTACAGTTTGTAACTAAACGTGAACATAAGTCCACTGAACAATTCTCCATTCTAAGATTTAATTTTTTTACACCCATTCGATATTTCACTCAAAGATACATAAAATGCGAAAAACCGTTCTGCCCATGTTTTTTTCTCCCTCACACGGGGAAAAGTTCTATTTGGCTTGGAAGTTCTTGGCCCACCCAATGCCTTTCGCAATCGCTTGAAAAAAAGCTCTTTACCCGAACGAGATTGCAGCGGCGTAGTTGAAAATAAAATTTATGCATACAATAGTTTCCGCAATCGGTGCGCTTGACACAACCTTTTAGTGGATATTATTTCCTTTGCGAAGCAACGTGTTTTTTATGCTGCACGTATGCCCTTATGTGGTACCGATGACTTCTGTATGAGAACGCCAGGTTTTTGCAATCGTTGGTGAACGTTAGCGGCTTTCGCTTTCCAGCAGTTTTCTATAGCTCGCAACCCTATCGAAGTGTGTCGGTTCATTCCCCGAACGAGCCTCCTGGTTCGACCTCGTCCCCGTCGTAAGCTATTATTTTCATCGTTCCTCCGAAAACATAGCCCCCTATCTGGAACCACCACCGTGGGCCACCGTGTTCATGTGCGGAAACTTTTGAACTTTTGCGCTCATAAATCTGGTAAGCCGAATGGTACGATTTTTACTTGTACTACAAAAATCCTTTTCCTACCCGCACGGTCATCCCATTGGCACCGAAAGGTTTGTGGGGCTCGTACAAATGGAATTACAACACTTTACACGCCGTTCTGAAGCGTTCCGGAGGTCGAATCGGGATGTGGGTCGCGTGTGCCGATAGATACTGCAAGTTGGCTTTTCAACCGGTGGAAAGTTTAAGTTGTCTGTTTTGGTTCCACTACAGAGTTCAGTGTTGTGGCATTGCACGCTTCGTCGATTTGTATTCAGCAGCAATTTATTAATCCTGAGGCTTTTTTACTGTTGAAAACTTTGGACTACCCACAGCAGAATCAGTGAGTCTGTCTGTTTCGTTTCGTCTGTATCGATCGGATGCTTATTTCGCGAAGGTAAATGGAATTCTAGCTATTGCGGAATATTACTAAATTTGATTTAAAGTGCGATTGTTTTCCACCAGGACACCCGAGCGCAAACGAGTGATTTGTTGCATTTTTTACAATTGCTATGAAAAATAATAACAACCCCGCACTGGAAGCCACGGAAGTCCCTACTAGCAATAATTTGTTTACCGAGGCTGAAAATCCTTCTGAGAGCTGTTTGTGCCATCGCTATGGGGACGAATTCCGATATTGAATTACTCCATTATTCAGTAGAAATCATTGCTCCCGTTGGGAGGACAAGATGAATAAAAAAAAAACAAAAAAAGTCGAGCTCCATTTTTAACGTGGTGATACACGGTGAAAAGTCCAACACATCCCACCGACTCTTCCGATCATTCTACAAAAATGCTTGTAGAAATGCCTGTCGTTTGAGACAGTCAGTTTTTTTTTGCAAAAACGAAATCTTCCCTTTTTTCAACCGTTGGTAACACGAAGAGGAGAATGGTAATACGGCCGATGAAGGGTGACGCCTGAAAGTGTGAGAAAAAAAGCGTCGATGACAAGTGTGGAAAAAATGTTTCGCTCGGCGAAGTCATACAGGCACCAGGCGAACAAGAGTCATTCGGAAGGCGAATTTCTGCCCACAGCTATACACATAAACGACCGCATTGAAAAAAAAGCTGGTAAGACAAGAAACGCGTTCAAGGCGCCGTAAGAAGTATGCGAATAACACAATGCACCGTGGCCTAGCACCGACCAAGGTTGATGGGAGAAAACTGTCTGTACTGTGTGTGTGTGTCTTTAGGGGAAGCAAAAAGCTTGAGGGAGCAATTAATATTTTTTCTTCGTTTCTGCTTGCTCGACACAGGCAACACCATTGCGCGCAAAAGATATCCTTCGCGCCTCCGGAAGCGGTGTGACGGAAAAACGGCATGAAAAACACTTACACAAATACACACATACAATCCTATAGGCACGCGAGCACTGGAATAAAAAGCAGCTAGAAACTTGAATACAGTATACCAAGAGAGCAAAAAAAACATCACATTCCCAACAGTGAGCGAAGCGAAACAAATTTGATTAATGATACGTCGTTTCTAAGCACGCGTTTCCTTCACCAATACCAAGCGGCACAAAAACATAAACAAGACAAATGCCAAGCTAAAAAGGAAAAAGAAAAAACCTCCAAACTCCAACGCCTGCTGCTTGCGCACAGAAGCAAGGGAAAAAGGCTTCTCGCTGCGCTGTATCTTTGCGAATACAGGACCCATTCCCGATCCTAAAGCCATTCGTTCGCTCGTAGTGGTCTGCGGCTGAGTGTGACTGTTAAATTTCGCAAGTCACAATTGGGTGGAGCCACGTGCCGCGTCGTGGTTTTCCCATACACGCACGGGTACGCAAAAGGAGTTTAATTTACAAAGCCATATCAATAGCACATGGGAGCGCTCCGATCAGACGTGGTTTTGGTGTGTGGTAAATGAGGCTTTTTATTGGAAGTTAAAATAACAAACGAATAACATCGAAAATATCATTCACTGCTTTTCAATGTCATAAACCTTTTGTGGTTTGTAAATTTGTGGTACTAGAACTAGTTCAAATAAATTTCAAGATGTCGGAATTTTTTATTCGATATGGTTTGTCAACTGTTAATAATGAATATATGCTCACGGAATGATAGTTAGATTGAATTAACCCGGTGAAGGTATTAATTTTCCAAATTGAAAAAATTATTTAAATTTTTTTTATACAACATACATTAAAGTAGTCACATTCGAAGAAGTTTCATGTTAAGTTTCGAACAAACTTTAACTAATATTTGGAAAACAATACAATTATAGGATTGTAGGGTATTTGGATGAGAAAATATGTCCTTATAATAAGATATTTTTTCCATTTGATTCAATAATTAAAGATAGAAATTTGATTTATTTCAAATAAATGTATAATTATACATATTTTCTTATTTACTTCTTGTTATATGTAGCCGATGTAATGCTTTGCCCTGCTGACGTAAATAATCTAGGACAAGTACACAAGAAGTTAATGAAAACATACAGCCTGTTCGAATCCAGTAGAAGAAGCGTCAAAATAGGCTTATCATCTGCATTAAACATTAATACAACTTAAAATACAACATATTTATAGTAGTAGTAAAACCAGTGTATTCAATAAACTGCACGATAAACTTTATGGTAAATATTATCTTAAGTCTGTGCAACTATTCCAACAATCTGATAACGCTAATGGAATGAAACACATCAACCGGGAATGACGATGACCTAAAAACTAAACTCACGTTACTAATCTGCTTTTCACGACACTCGTCAGGGGCACATTGTTTCCCGACCCAGTGCTATGCCCACAGTAGTACAAGCAATCACATGCAAATGCACTAAACCACCGGTTCGCACAGGCGCCACTCATCAGACCACAGAGAACCCATAAATCTCCCCACTCACAGCCACAAATCAATCACGCAAACGTGTGCAGACCAAAACTCTCGAGGACTTTCCATTCAGCAGTTGGTCTGCTGAACCGGTTTCCAATCGGTGGAGCTAATGAAAATTCAAATCACACTATCGGTCGTGGCAGCATCGTGGCAGCTCCACGCGGGAGATCCTAATCCGCGCGCACCCGGGTACTTCCGGGTAAAACCTAGTGGCTGCAGTACATCGACTGGACAACCCGACTACGTTATCTTACCGAATTTGGAATGGTCTTTTCGGGAACGAACGGTGCGACGATGCAATTTGACCAGCACTATCGACCCGTTTCGATGTTGTTGACGAGCTGTGTAAAAAAAAACTCCGCTGGTTGAAACACAACAAAAAAAATCCCATCTTTCACGTAGCGCCCAGGAAAAAATTAAACCCAAAAAGCGCGCGGGAATTGAGATTGTTTACGACCGGTTTGGTTATTTTTTTTCGCTTCCGGTAGCTGTCATCTTGCTGTGGTTTCATTCACCACCCAAAGAATTCCGTGACTCAAAGTGAGAGATACAATTATACGCACCCCTGCATGCTTATCAGCGTAGCAACAGAGAAGAAAAATCTCGGATACTCTGCGCTGCTAAGCAAAGGGGACCGACGTGACGCACCAATCACCAATTTGTGGCCAGTGCTTGGAGATATGCAATGAAGCTTGAAATAACATAAAAAAACACACACACACATACACACGTAAACTGCCACACCCAATCGTCTTGCTTCAAGTTCCTTCCCCCCTGCTGTGGAAAACTAGTTTTATTGAACCATTTTTTCCACCCAGCACGATGTGAGTTTTGTTTTCCTCAATCTCGGAACACGAAATCCGTACGCACGCATCACTGAAGAACACTATCTATGATTGCTGGTCTGGTACGGTTGTTTTCCTTGCTTTTTATCATCTTCGGTAAATTGCCCAGCTTGTGCAAACCGTCGAGTCCGCTCGTTTGTCGCCAGAGGGCGGTGTTTATTCGTGCACCCACCGGGATCGGGAGAGAAAAACGGCCCCACTCCGCTCACTATTTCTTCTGTGTTTATGCTTTGTTTACGCGCTCACAGTAAAACGCTCGTGCTCGATCGAAAAACCCATAACGACCGAGTGCTGGCCAAATAAAGGCAAAAAAGTGAAATGAATGTCAAAATGCGTGCATGAGTTTGTTCCGTTGAGGAGGAGAAGGAAGGGGAAGAAGCGAATCAGTGGCGATGAAAGCGAGCCTAGCAAAAAGGCTCACCCTCCAGAGAGCAATGCGTGAGGGTAACGCCACATAGATCAACTCCTGTTTAGAGGTTCTTTCCCGGGTGATTTTTCGTACTTTGCCTCTTCTTCTTCTCTGTTTAAAAAAATGAACAACATGGCAAAAACGAAACAAACCTAATGTGGTAGCACTTTTTTGTGGATTTGATTTTCCTTTTTCTGTGCCTACGATTGTCGATGCAAAGCTCTGCGCCAATCGTTCGTCAGCGTGGACCGATCGTTCGAAGCCCGAGAGCAGCCAACGGGCGCCTGCTAACAGGATCACTCGCGACGCATTTATCAAACACTCTTCGCGGTGACGGTACATGGATGAACGATTTGGTCCTCGGACCCGAAGGTTGCCACATTCATTGACAAGCCATTTGGACGCTCTATTCGGAATGGCAAACAAGCTCCCGAGTAGAAGAGATACAGAAAGAAAGAGTGAGACAGAAAAAACGCCAATCGGATCGTGCAGCATTGGTTTCTGGATATTGGTATCCTTCGAATGGACACCGCGACCACAAACCCAGGTTTCTTTTGGTGGGAAATCAGCTTTCCCCGATTCCAAAACGGTGACAAACTGCGCCCCAGAATAGATAAGAAATAAATTGCTAGAATATTCCCACAGTGTTCCTTCTTTTTTTTTGCGCATCCCCCGATCCCGAGTCCTTTTTTGTAGCTTTCCGGTCGATAAACAACATCGATAACGGCGCACCGAATTGGTAATGTTTTCGTAGCGAACTTTCGTACCGAAGGCTCCCATCCATCGCATCTACCGGTTTGAATTGCTGCTCGGTGCTGGCTTGGCTGATGTTCGCCTAGGTTGGCTTATAAGCCGCTTGCTTTTTCGGTTATATTCTGGGGTATACCTAAAACTGTCCAGTGGTGCAATATGTGAGGGTGGATTTTTCCCTTTTTTAATGGCTCTACGTCGTTCTGCGAAGGTCGAACACCCTCACCTTTGCCGATGGTGTTATTGGAGCACTCCGATATCGGAATGAAGGCTCCACCGGTCCGGACAGAAAACTTACTGCATAAATCGAAAGACGCTTTCCCAAACGTGTGTTGGTTGAGCCCGACATAGGAGCTAATCGGGTGGTTGAGGTGGATTTTTTGGGGGTGTGTTTGTTTCGTGCCATCTGTTATCTGCATTTTCCTTAAGGGCTTTTTAATATCTGTATTTCTTTTCTTTCCATATTTTGTTGGGGTGTGTTTTGTGTTTTTTTTGTTTTCCATTTTGTTGGTAATCTTCTGTCGGAGAGAAGGAGAAAGGATATTTAGCAAACATATTTTTCATGTGCTAAGAATCGTAAATCAATCGCATGAGGAAATATTATTATCAAATATCACTATACTGAATTCACACCAACAAATATGCAATTTCCACAATTTTTTCATTCACAATCCATAACAAAACAATTTCCTAATACTTCAACTGACAATAAATCAACAAGGAAAGTTAATTGTAACCGTATATACGAATTCTTCTATTGTATAATTATTTAATAGAGTCTCTTTTAAACTATTCTTGTATAACTACTTTATTTATAACCAGGCTAAGCAGAAACGTTCTATCAGATAATATATTAAATGAATGGAATGAAAATACCTTTTATTATGTATGCTTATTGAATGTTTTTAAACAGGTTATTTATTGAATAGCAAATAATGACAGCATAAATTGGATAGTATCATTTATGGTTTTAAAAGGGTTTTGGTAAAAAAAAACAAACTTGTTTGACCATAAAAATAAACAAAACGTATTTAAATCGTTCAATTTTATAGCTCTTTTCTATAACATCTCGAAACTTAAGCTAAGTGTAAAAAATGACCACACAATACGCATACAGAAATGAGTAACAATAGTAAAATAATCTCTTTCTTTTTTATTCCTTTCTAAGCATCAAATTAACTCCTCCCAAAATCCACACCATGATAAATACGAGCGTTTTTTAACACACAATATTCACCTAATATTACACCACTACTTTCCTCACCCCTCAACATTTGGGTACACCAGTGCAGTCGCAGACAATGTGTGATTTTTCTTCTTCGTTCTAAATTACCAACACTCGAGAAGCCATGGTGGTTTGACCATGAAGTCACTTTCATCAAACGTTGCAAACGGCGCAATGTTCCTTTGCGATGGGAAGCTGAGAAAAACATCACAAAAATAACGCTTCTCATCCCAAAACAGGACGCAAAGCGTACAAATGAACACACCGCCACCACATGGTGATTGATTGTCGGGGATTTGCGTCCTTCTTTGACTATTTTTTATGTGTTTCCACTGGGTTTGAGTTTTTGTATCCGGGTTTTGCTGTGACTTTCGCGCCCCATCTCGACACACCTAACGGAGGAACGCACGTTGCATGCTTGCAAAAAAGGACACCAACAGCTAATCAACAGCTGTGCAAATGGAGGAAAGCTGAAACGGTTTTTTACACTTCCCACTGCTTGCTTCGGTTTGTCACGCAGTTTCATCGTGTAGCTCACTTATTGGCCGTTAAGACGGGCACCTTCTCCGGTTTTTCAAGCGCATTAACATCAAATCCTTAGGATGCCATCGGAGATAGATAAATGTACTAATGTCGTTCATTTTGCGCTTTTTCTCTCTCGCTCTCTCTCATCATCCAATTCCTTCCCTTAATCATTTGCGGGCGGTTTTTACCGCGTGGCAATGTGCTTCCGATGCTGTAGCATTTGTTTTTTCTTCTTTTACTTCTTTCATGATATGGTTACATCGTTACATCAGCGGTCACTGTCCAACGAAAGCCACGTCGTTATGAAGGCGGTCGAGACGAACAACTCGGGGAAGTACAGTTGCGAGGTGTCAGCCGATGCGCCCTCCTTCCACACGATCATCGTCTCCGGGGACTTGGAAGTAGTCGGTACGTATGCCCGGTACTATGTGTGTTTCTGAATATATTTGTTACTTCTCTTGGTGTTTGTACGGTTGGCAGTGGGAATGGTAAGATAATTATTGCTATCGTTGGTTTAATGCAAACCAATCGAACTCCTACGGTGCTCAAGACACATCCCACAAACGCTCGTGGAAAATCGCTGACTGCTTACTCCGGTGCAGAAAAAGCAATTTTGGATCAAAATCGTTTCAGAGCTTTGGTTTTTATATAACAGCTTACAATTCAACACCAAACGAGGAATGAATAAATACCAAAACATTTATTTGTGTTGTACCTATTTTGGGATCTGATATATTACAGTCGCTTTAAAAAAAATGAACGGGCTGGGAGATGAAAGTAAGAAAGCTTAACATTTTTTATAAATTACTCACTTATCATTATATCTTACTCATGTAAGTATATTAGCAGTTATAAAGAAAAAAATAAATTATTACTTAAAACCAATTATATCCCATCAAATCACTCTATTCTACTCCGTAAAATAGATATTATATAAGTACATATATTTTACGCTTTTGTACAGCTTTAGCTCAGTAACTTACATTGCTGATCTGATCCTCTTGGTAACAGAACAAGGCATTATCCTCACAGAGATGTCAGTCAGCAACAGCAACAGTTTGGATTAGTTGAGAGATAATATAAATAAAAAGTTGTAGTCAAGAAAACATGAAATATTTAGAAATATTTCAAATGTATATTTTTAGCACACATTCGAAACATGCTTTGTGAACATGTTACAGTGTATTGTTTTCCACAAATCTTCACTGGATTGAGCAATATGTATCCTTCTGAAACAGAAAGAAAAAAGGAATTCAAAAATATTACAAGAATTACTGGAAAAATTCCTGTCAAATATGATTACCACGCTCGTATTGCGTCGAAGGAAACCATTCACCTAATCCCACCTCCCACTAAAGTCATCCCTTCGAAACATCAACATTCAACAGCACACGAAACCCATGTCAGTTGACTTTTTCTCTCTCTCTCTCTCTCCAATTCTGTTTCCCTGCTGCAACCGTTCGAACCCATTCGAACGTACAATTTAATATGGCCAATAAAAAATTATTAGATTTTGATCTCGACACTTTTCTATCGATCCGGGGCCAGTTTGCCACTGCTTTCACTCACTTTGAAACATTGTGACACCGACGCCACGACGCCGCTGTTCTGGAGTGCTTGACGTCCCAAGTTACGCGCTAGACATTTGCAAGCGTTTCGCGGGCGCAAAAGCATTCGAAAGCACTTTTCCATCATCGCGCAGAACTGTGGGAGGTGATGGTGGCTGCTACCATCGAGTGCGCTTTATTCGCACCCGGTTCGATGTTGCCGTTGATGTTTCCATCTTCTGCTTTGTTTCTTTTTTTCTATGTTTTAATGCTTCGTGTCCGTAGGCAGAATGGTTCAATGATTTTTTATTGAATATTACCGCTCCCAGCTGGAGCGAAGAAATTGCCGAGGAATTTATTTATTTCTTGGCAATCCCACCGTCCACTGCGCGCTGTATTTTGTGCTGCCCTACTGGCTGAGCATGCTTATTTGTTTCCGCCGCCGGTGAAAAAACCTCTCCTCCCGTTATTCCCTCTAAAACTTCCTGTACTTCCAGAATCTATCGAAAGGAAATCGTTCGAGCGATCTTTTCTAACGCTCAGTGCTGTTTGATTTCACATTTTTTTCGGCCTTTCGGCAAGCAGAACAAATGGCTCAGAGCGAACAGCGAAAGATAGCGGTGACCGCATAAATGTCAGCCTTACCAGCGTGTAATGATCCTTTGCACCGGCAGGCGGATACGATGTGACTCAATGGGCCAAACCGAGGGGAACCAGCACGCGAGTAGGGCAGCAAAATTTTGTAAAATCCCTGCGCTTTCAAGCAGGCGAATGCTGCTGAAATTAGGGCTGCAACGACCGAGCATTAATCCAGCACCAACTGGAGCGTACGAATTTATTGAACGCGCGTGGTGCAAAGTTTTATGCTTCTCAGAGTTTTATTTTTAGTTTTCTACATGAAGCGCTTCATTCGATCGTGCTTCGTTGAGTACACATTTTCGTACGGAGAAAAATGTTGCCACGTTTGTTCCCCCTGCGAACGAGAAGGTAAATGAGATCGTTAGCGTGCAGTTGAATGGGGAGGCGAAAAAAGTATCTGCTTATTATCCGTGCTTTCGTGAGATTGGATGGATTAAGGTACCATTGGATGGACTAAGGTACCAACTCAACGAGGGTTGTCGTTATTTTTTATCATTTTTTACGACAAAATGTGTTGGGTGGATTTTGAGCTATTTCGTACTGGTTGATTTTTCGTTACTTTTGTTTCTTAAGTATTTTTTAATTGAAAAATCTTATTATATTTTTTAAATCTATCTGCTTAAGTATCCTTTTTGAGAATTACTTCAGGTCATTGACAAACCATACACTTATGATCGATCTAAAACATCTGTGATATCCTTCAGTAGAATATCATTTGTGGCACTAGTTAAAATAATCCTTTATGTGGGTCATTTACTTAAGTTGTCTTAACAGACTGCATTATTATTGAAAAACTTAGGTGCCGACTCATTTTCAATGTTTAACTAATTTCATTTCTAATACAAAATATTACGTTTTGAACATTGAAGAGCTAACATTGAAATTGTGGAAGAAGATGAGGTTTTAAAACAATTTGCAAATCGCACTTAAAATAACTTTACTTGCACAACAGTATCAGCAAACAAGGTGCAGAAATCGTTAATGGATGCTACATTAAATAATTTTGATTGGATTAATTTAAATTGATTATGATTTTAGCTTATTTACATTAAAACGAAGCAAAATATTAATTGAAAGGTCAAACTAAATGTAAGACCACTTGGGCTTATGGAAGCGTTCAACTCTTCCAATAAGAGATGCACACAAAACAATTGTGCTGTTTAAATAAATCAATTTTATCATGCTTACCACTGATTCCCTCAATAGCATTCAAATACAGAAATTTAATTAAAATCAATCATTAGTCAAAATATAAATTACAATCCCACTCGGACCGTGCTGCCCCTGCAGCTGTGCAGATCTTCAACCTAATTTGAGTTTCAATTTTGATTATTTCGTTTTCATGTAAACTAGCTTAACCTCGCAACGACGGGACAACGATGCGGTTGTCTAGCGGAGGCTACGATTTTGTGGCAGCAAATCACATATTCCATTACAAATCCCACGTCTCATTTTGTATCCTATTATGTCATTTAATAGGATTACATATATGCATGGAGCGGTGCGTACCCGTTACTTGTAGCTCCCAGTCCGCTTAGCGGCCGTATCGATTACACCGTAATCAAATGCAGCGAATGCATACCACTGTGTGCACTCTGGGAACGAGAGAAGAGCAATGAATGCTTTTGCATCTCCAATTTATTATCCATGCAACACAAATCGCCTTTAACTAAAAGCATCAACGAACGAGAAAGAGAAAGGCTAGAGCACGAGAGAACGAATCTGTCGCTCTGCCTCCAAGAAGATTCAGCATACTTGCTTCATCAAGATGCATAGTAAGCGAACGAGGAAATTCTCACGTATCTAAACCCATCGGAAGGATCGGCTTACGCAGCACTTGGGCTTGCAATCGCACGCAAACCTTATTTAATTACATATTAATTACATTTGACGGTGCAAAATGGAGGACACATAGCCAGAAATGGTGTTAGTTTTAACTCGACGCTCGCAGCAGAAAGCATTTCCCTGCTTTGCTTTGATGTTTCCGAACTCGGGGCTCGATGCCATTCTGCAGTAGCCACAGCGAAAGCTGATTTTATCGCCATTGGAATCACCTACAAGGTCACGCGCACGGCGAGCGGGATGATGAATAATGTATTAGCTGTAAAATCTTACTAATCATCACGTCACCCAACACCGCAGCAACCGAAGTGCACACAGGCAACATCTTAGCAGCCGGGTTCGGGTCGTGTCGCATCGTGGTATAAATTAATGATCTTGTTGCCGGTTCACTCAAACGATAGGGCACAAACTCTTTTGCAGCGGCTTTGGAAGAGATTTCTTCAACCGACTCTTAGAGACATTTGGTGCCTCGTGTGCCTGGTGGTGTACTAATGCACAATGCTCTTTTGGCTAATTCGCTTCGATGCTGCAGTCCGGCCCGGGCGAACCACGATAAATCACTCGCCAACATCGGCCACTTACTGGCCCCCATCGTCAAGGATACAACTGCCCGGTGCGAAGAACATCAATAAATCTAATGAACTGTGCTCCGTCCATGTTGACGTCGCTGTCGTCAGGAGTCTGTTCGAGAATGCACCGGACACGCTTCCCTTACTAGCCAATCGGACGCTCTCCGGGAATCGATTACTTGGGTGAGCTCACAAAATCTCAACTAATCTCAATGAGGGTGGTGGTAAAACCATTTTTCATCACCGATACAGCATCACTTTGTGCTGCACCTCGCTTCACTGAAACCGTACTCCACATCTTGTACGGTTCCTGTCCTCCACAACGAGCAGTATTCAATCATTTCCACTGTGAAAAGGTTTCATATTTTGGGAAAAACAGTGACCGATGTACAATTATAAATGGTACCTATTCGTCGAGGAGAATGTACAAACCCTTATAAACCTAAGGAATATCTGGAACTTCCACAAAAATCCTAAAAACTACTGTCAATGGAAGCATTGATGTTCTAAACAGATATTTTTCCCCATCAGATCAGGAATTTAAATAAATTGCAACACATAAAAATTAAACAAATACACAAAGCAAGCGATAAAAATTTAATCGTTGCTGCAAACGAAATTTGTAGAAAACAATGAAACGTCTTTCAATTTTTTACAAATTTTATAAAGATTAGTAAAAAAACATTTGTTGTGTAAACTATACATCGCTTCTGATATATTTTAAAATATAAAGGGTCCTGATTTGTGAAAGACCGACGCTTCTATCACTACACTATACTGTTTTATCAGTTTAAGTAATATTAACTGGATAGAGAATTTTTGGCAACGCCACAGCACTGACTTGTGATTTTAGCATTGGAAGGTAAATCAACAATCAGCTTCGGTCCCCAACTGCAGCACACAAGATGGATATTGAGGTCAAAGAAGCCCCTGCTCACGTTCGTTAAATAAATCGACCAGAACCAAAATTATCTTCATCTGTCTTATTCAACCGAATTCCGTTTGCAGCCTGTCAACTACCGGAACTGCTGCTTTACTCATCACAAATCTCGTTTTTTCTGTTTCTTTATTCTCTCTTTCTTCCCATACAAATCGTACAACCGGAACCGGAACGTGCGACCGAAATCGTTTTCGAACTGCATCGATCGACCATTAACACCATCGTCAACGCTCGTCCTACTCGACGATTTCAACAGAAACACCAATCGAGCAGCCAACGGTTGCGGGCGTCCAGGCACGTTACCGACCGGGCGATATCCTGCGGGCCAACTGCACCTCGCATAATTCTAAACCGGCTGCAAATTTGACGTGGACGATTAATGATGTACCGGTAAGATTTATTGTTTTAGCATGGGTGTTCATGGGCTCGGGTTACGGAGGGTGGAAGCGATGGGTACGAAATAAATAAAATAAATTCATTCTCCCCTTCTTACGACGGAACAAAGTGAGGGTGAAATTTTCGGCAACGTTTGGCTCATTGCCAATGAATGATGGAACTCGTGCCGATGGATTTGACTCCCGCAGTAAGCGGAAGCATAAATTGATGGGTACGACAAACGACGCCACGCTTTCTATGGTTTCCATCCGCCCATACAGGTGCAGCTCTGTAGGAGAAACAACAACAACAAGCTACTGGTATGAAATAAAACGCGCTTTTCTACCAAAGCTCTTCCATTCTGGTATTGGTAATCGCACGTTTCTCGGTGCTACTGACATGCTGCGTCCTATGTGCGGTTTTTTTCCCACACCAACCATACGCATAAAGCAACCGAGAATAAAATTAGATTTCCGGATTTGACAAACGAACGAAATGAAATGGTGGAAGTGGTTCGAGATGGAACGGAAAAAGGAGGAAAAGATGAAACCTCAACGCGTGTGGCCCACAAGCTTCCGAAACGTTTCATTTCGATTTCTCCCACAAGCAGCAACAGGGAAGGGATTTACAAGGCCCGTGAAATAAGAAAAAAACCAGAAAAAAACCACACTCACTCACGCTATGTAAAGTCCTCGTTCCGCTCGGAAACTCATCAATGATCATTTGGTTAGTTGAACGATTTTATTCGTTACCTTTTTGTATGTGTTTGATTCCGCATACCTTCAGACAAAGACACTGAGAGAGAAAAAGAGAGATAAAGAGAGAGAGAGAATGTAAGGCAGCCGCATATGGAATGAAATCGAATTTCACTGGGCGTCCTTTCTTTTGCTTCACGCGGTGGGTAAACGGAAGCGGTGAACCGAAAATGTCGCCTGTGGCCAGGGGATTTTTGAAGGATGCGCACCGAACCAAACAGGATTTAAAAACCTATTTAAAACATAATTGAATTTACACTTCTCAATCAGAGATAATTTCACGCCATGCTGACGCCGGGCGTTACCAGAACGAAAGAAGCTTTAAGAAAGTGTGAGTGAATGATGTATGTTAAAATAGAAAACATTGTCGGGAATCGTGTAGGGTAGCCATCAAATGCAAATTTCGTATCGGGAGGTAGGATTGTTATTTTCTACCATAAAAATAATTAAAAATTGATAATTAAATAAAGACAGAAGATGTCAAGTTATGTAAATATAAAAATGATAACCACCGAAATAGATACTAAGCTTCCAGAATTTGATGAATTAGTAAAACCTTAATGAAAGAATAAAAAATAATAAGATGAAAATTCTAAAGATTTTTATAAATTATATTTTACTTACAACAGACAATACGGATGTCCTACAAACGTTGGAAATAACTTTAATAACGTTGTGATTTAAATAGTATTGTTTTAATAAAAAAATGTACATGAAATAAAGAGTTTATATCTCAAGCATATAATTAATATGTTAATATAACCTAGTTAGTATGATGAGTTAATATGTTAATATAACCTAACTATCCATTCAATAAAAAAGTTCCAATTTTCTAATAATTCGATTAGCAAAAATATTCAAACAATATTTCTAGCTAAAAGACTCCCAAAGGTCAGGATTTTTCCATTTAATATAAGATGAATAAAAAAACAACCATTATTTTCACGAATAATTTGAATGTGGAACAAAAAAATTATAATAAAAACATAACACACGCTACTGATTTATTTAATCTAATTTCAACCTAATCTAATTATACTCTCTCAACAATAACCATACAATGCATAATAATATCGTTCAATGTCACAGAGTTCCTTCGCTCTCCAGAGCATCAGAACTTGTTTTAGCCTGTTTTGGTTGTATCATGTATTGAAAATTGAATGTGTCAACATTTAAAATCTCTACAATCATGCCATGTTTTTGTCATGGGATTAACTACGGATCATTGTGTTACAAAATTTCAAGACGCAACTTTGTTTCACCTCAACATTTCATTATCGTCTCAACTTTGTCATGGACATAGATTTTTGAAATCTTGTATCTTATATAAATACCTCGCACTATTAAGAGATGCGGTAAAAAATATGTTTGACAGATGATTTAACTTTTAGTTTGTGGCAAGCAATTTAATTGACATATCTTGACATATTTTGTTATATGTTTTCAAAGTCCATAAATATCATCATAAATTATCTTTAAACAAGCACTATTTAGAATCATTTTTCTTTCAAAGATCATAATTAGAAAAGACTTTCTACAATTGAAAATTCACTTCTTTCCACTTTCATATCACATGCTTGCTCTCAAAACAAAGAAAGTGCCGCTAGCATAACATACTACAATTAAATCTTTTCTCACGAAAATTCTGCTCAAAACGCATACATAACGTTGATTTCACTTCTGTCAAAAACTTCAGCCTCCCGCTTCCACACAATTGTGATGGAATAAGTTCAATCCTGTCACAATCTGGGCGAAGGGATTGGGGCTAAAAACTAATCAAAATTTTGTTTTATTCATATCATTCATATCCAACATCTCCCTCACCAATTCATCCCCGTCTCCTTAATTTCAGATCCCGCCGCAATACGTGAAACTGTACCGACCGATAAAGAATGCGTTCACCGGACTAGAGACATCCATCGCCGGCGTTAACTTCATGGTGGCGCACGAACATTTCCTGAAGGGAAAGCTGAAGGTAATTATTCACCGCCTGATGGCCCAAAATTTGCATCTTTAAGTCACCCCCATAGCCGTCATTGTCATCCTTCGTCACTGCCGAAAAATTGTACCGTCCATCCCTTCGTTGTATTTTAATCAACGGCTGCCTACCATACCCCCGGTCCCGGGGAAGTGATTTCGGGTCACCGTAATCACGAAACCGCACAATCCAACTTTGTCAATGCGTGATTTTCTTTTCATGTTTAAATGCGCCCGGGTATCTGTCCATTTAGTCGGTTCACTCCACTAGGTGACCGTATTTCGCACAACATAGAAGCCAGCACAACACTGATACGCAGTATGGGGGTGCACTCGACATAATAGAAAAAACTTCGCCCACTTCCTCGCGCAAGTAGGAAAGACAAGCCAACTCCTGGTACGATGTACACGGAGCATACAAATAGCGAAATTTATTCCATATACAAATCACGCCGAACTTTTTCGAGAAACCCTTCGAATCCCGACGCGTTCGTGCACGGTCTCGCCGAGCTGCGTGTTCGTGAGGCAAACTTTTCCCATCTGAATGCAAAATAATTTGGATTCGGCTCATCCCGCGGGTGGGAAAGTGCGAGGGCATGTTCAATAGGAAGATGATGCACCCGTTGACGGAAGGTGAGGATGATACCAGCGATTGTTCAAAACCTTTCTAGCCATTCGTTCGTGCTGTTGCTTGTTATGAGTTATGCTAGACGATTGGAGCACACAAAACATGACCGGCATTACATTGTGTGAACTCGTTGAGGGCTTGTTCCTTTTTATCTTTTTTCCATCATTTTATGTCGTACTGTGAGGTTGGAAGAATTTTTTTTAAATTTCGTCCTTCTGAGGGGAATTTTCTCCACGGTGGACGTGTGTGCCCATTAAAAGCAGGATCGCAGCGAGCACTGGGGAACCTCCGAATGCGATACCACTCGTTCGATAGCAGCTTGATGAAATACGTAACAAACACGTTAAAGCAAACGAGAAAACTGATTACTGTTAACCTGCTCTCGGACTCTTCTACTCTTTCCGGTACTGGATCACCCTTTGTTGTTTGTTTATTTATTTTTTGCGCCGTAACTGGTGCCTTGTATCCCTGACAATGTGCTCCATGTTTCCTAGAAGCAAGGAAATGTGATCGAGAGGAAAAGTTTAATTAATTAATTATAAATTTCCGCAAGTTGAGGCCAGGATGGACGCGACGATACATAAGGAGAGTATTGTCTGGTAGCAAGATCGTCAGAGGCGATCGGTGATTTGGAGCAAAAAAAATCTTTGCAGTCTCCAGTAACGCAAATATTGGTACTTTTTTTAGCGAATTGTGATTTCTATCGAAACGAATTAAACTTCTGTCCAGGCGTTGGGCTATCATAAAATAGGCACTCACCAAAGCGCCGAGATATGAAAAGAATAGGATAGGGAAATCTGATGACACAATCACAATCACGTCGGTGTTCGGATAACGATTTATGAATATTTAACAAAAACCAACCTGGCATATTTCTAGGATAATACTTTCGCCAGTAAGACGAGCGCTGAAAGGCGTCGTTCAAACTAATTTCGCTTTTAGAACCATTTCTACCCCTACCCTCCTGGAGAGACCAACGGCAAGGCGACAATACACGACGTTAATTAAAAGTTTAATTGATTTTAACGGTTGTGCTAGTTTTGACACCCACTGGTGGCTTTTGTTATACGCTCGAGGAGGGAGAGTTCTGCTATACAACTACGGTACACGGGCATTCTTGAGTTTAAATTTTTCCACCCAGTTCCTTCTCAATTACGTACGGTTTTGTTCAAATAAATCCGCACTTGACTACAACTTCGCTTTTTTCTGCATCAGCAGCACTACTCCTACGGTACTGTATTATTATGCTCTTATAATCCTCCCAGCTTGAGCTTACCAGTACCTATTTCAACCTCAGCACGTGTTTCAATTAAAGACGGTTTAAACAAAACAAAAATCGTTGCCACAAACTAGACATGACCTGAAGCTCACACCCGCCTCAGCCAGGTGCCTGTGGAGAGGATAATTAATACCATTAATTTATGTTTTTCTCTTCATTTTCCGCTCCACTGCTCCGCTCCACCGCTGGGATACACAGCTAAAGTGTGCGGCATCGATACACCAGCTGTACCACGAAAGCGTCGAGCTGCTGCTGCCGGAAGATCGACCCCGGATATTGGCGACCGGCGTTTCGGCCAGCGGGCACAGCATCAGCCTTTACCAGGGCACAGTACACGAAACTGAGCTGACGGATCAGAACGACGGCTATCTGACCGTGAACGGATACAAAGGTAAGCGTCTTAATCTTTGCGGTTTTGCGATAGGCCGAGAGGAATGGGAACGACTGAGTCTTATGCGCTTTCCTGGAGCTGATAAAGCCGGTGAAACTTTTTCTTCGTTTGCTGTGAAGCTGGATGCCTGAGGAGCTAGAATGAGGTGGTTTTAGCGCTTATTGAAAGGGAGCTTCTTTGATGGAGAAGGGCTAAGTGAGTGTTTTATGCTCCATGACTATGTATCGGGGTAGTTAAAATATCTCCTCTTGGATGGTTTGTAAGCAACAACGTGACTTGGAGTCTTGATATTGCTAAGTTTTACCTACACAATTTTCTTCAATTATTTTAGTTGATGACAGAACTGTCAATGAAAAAAAAACGTCATACCTGACCCGTTGCCATTTTTGCACGTTCCTTCAGACGGAGAAATTATGGAGTGATCTATTTTGTTAAAATCCTATTAATTATTCTTCGACTTTGAGTGAAGTTATTATATATAAATGTTATATTCGTACATACCTTCCAATTAATGATAACGTATCACGGTAATAACATGAATCGTGATGTGGTAGTTTGTGGAAAAAAGCGAGATATAATGTTGAACGAATTATGATTATTGAATTTTCTGAGAAGATTTAATTTATATCAGACAATTCGAAACCGCATATTCAACCATAGGTAATAAATTCTCATCATTGTTGGTGCAGCAGAAAACCAATAAAATATCAAACATTGCACGAATCAAATGCAGTCCTAAAGTAAATTCATCATATATCATATTTTTGCTTGAGCGAGTTGCAGTCGATAGAAATGGTGCCCTGCAGCGATGAAGTTATTAGATTCAACTCAGTCAGTTTCTACCCTCCATGGATTACCGGTCCATCACGATTAGCTTCTTCGCCATGGACTACGTCAAGACTTTAGTGTGCTGATAAGGAGCGCTGTAATTACACCGGCAACAACACTGCACCACTATGTGCAAATGCGAACGCAGCAATATGAGCAGCACTTGAAGAGGTGCACACGGCCCCAGATAATATTGCACACACAGACACGGATAAAGTAATTTCACAAGTTCTCATCTGTTTTGAGGGTAGCTTCATGCCACTTGAAACCAGCCGGCAAAACCGTTCCCAGTGGCATCCTTATCCAATCGCAACACCAGGCCACATCTTGTGCGTCAACGGGAACTACGGTACGGTTTGCTTACACATCTGCCCAGAGGATACATTTCTTCCACATGTGCTTTTCCCTCTACAACGAGCACACGTCCCGCTTACTTTGGACTTGCCTCGATACCAGTGCCAGCGCCGCATGTGACAACATTTTCCACACCAAGAACTTTCGAAATGAGAAAAGCTACACGCGTCGGACGTGAAGGTATAAATCATCGCGCAAAATAGATTCCCTTTGCCTGTGGCTGTTGGTTCGGGGCGGCGATTCGGTCGAAACATTTTACAGCCCGGAGACACGTCCGGACACCGACCGGCCGAAGACAATGATGCTGGTGTTGGTTCGAGGGCCGAGTCACCCGTCGTACCCCGACGCCAATGGCATCCCTGCACAAGATTCAGCATTTTCGAGCCGCTTCGTTTGCTTCGGGATGCGGAAGACAAAGTATGCAGAAAAGCATCCACTTCCGACCGAACCGAAAGTGGCCGAAATGGCACGAGATTGAGGTTATTGTGCGATGGTGTGGACGTGTGAAAAATGGCCACGATAATTCATATCGCTTTCGTTTGCTTGTTGTGTGTCCTTGCCGGTGAGCAGTATGTACTGCTTTTGTCGACGACCTGTGTAGCTCTTAACTCTTAAACAACAGGCTAGCAACCAGCAAATTTAGTTTTTTTTTTAATTTTATTTTGAGATTTTGAGAAAGTTTAGTAGGAATAAAGGTAACTTAAAATTAAATTTATAGTATCAAAATTGTTTGACATACTTTGAAATAAAAAAGTTTACAAAAATATGGAGCAATGATCCTACAAACAAATAGTTTTTCAGTTGTCGTACAGTTGTAAGTACTTATGTTACTTACTTTATTACTGACATACTTACTTTATTACTGACATACTTACTTTATTACTGACATACTTACTTTATTACTGACATATTCACTTACTTACTTACTTACTTCCTTATTTACTTACTTATTTACTTACTTACTTACAACTGAAGAGACATTTCGCACCTGCGGTATTTCTATTGTCCAATTTATTACATTATTCAACTAGTTTCAATTGTCTGCAAAATCTGCTTTGCAAAATCAAAAATTAATAACCATTATAAAACCAGTGGCATATTTTGTAAAATATACATTCACCCTAAAACAAATTGAGATCATTCTGTGAATGAAGTAAATATAATTCATTCTGTCAATGGAAACGCTTGAACATCTATTTAAAACTTTTACTAGCCTCAAAGGTCCATGGTTGGCTTAAAATTGAACATGGACCTTTGTCCTCAAAGGTCAAAGGTCCATGTTCAATTTTAAGTTAAATCTCCGAAATTAAACATAATCAACCTTTCTTCCACCCTAAAAGCATATGCACCAGAAGACCTCCTAACACTGAAAGGGTTAAAACAATAACCAAGCTGAGACTAGATGCGAAGCGCGAAAGACATACAAAACGAGCAATGCAAATTAAAATTGTCCCAAAAATTCCCCACCAGCAAATCAGCTACCCGTTTTGTCCCACCGTGCGCTAGCAATTTTACTCCCTACTCGTATAGCATCGCTCACTTCTTATAGTATCAATTGCTCTCTTTCGGAATCTTAGGAACTGGACAAAGTTGCTGTTGTGCGTGTGTTTTATTTTCCTCGCAGAATTTACCATGCAAGTTACAAACGTGAAGGAATGCCTCTATCGAATTTTTTTTATTGCAATCCAACGCTGTTATTGTGTTTTAACTTTGTTTCCTTTTTTCTCTATGTCTTCTGTATCTTCTATGCGACCGTGCTCGAAAAGCTTGTTGCTCACAACCACCCGTGGTGCTAGCGAAACGAAATGGTGGTGGTGAAAGCATGAACACTATTCTGAACGCTCCGTAATGCTCCAAAAATTCCCCTGCGGGAAGAAAATGTTCAGGGAACAGTGCAAAAAACCTCAGAAATCGACCAGACGAAAACCTTCACCACCGGATGAGGACGAAGGACGCTTCGAGGGCTTGCATTTAATTCCGTTATGTGCCCGGTACACCGGGACGCTTGTTGCTGGTACAGTATGGTACCGGTAGTCGAGTATTCCTCCCGGAACGGCGACGAGTAGCCACCGGGCACATTTGCACATAACTCCAAACGCTAACGCTTGCTCGGGTTTGTCAATTTACAGATTTCATGCCACCCACACCGGGTACCCTCGAACCCGTGTTATGATGATCACACAGGCACACACGCTCTCGAGTGCTCATAAATTGTGCTCATGTGTGTAACCGTCCTCGCTTCGAAACCTAGAACGGAGTTTTGTTCCTTGCGGCTGGTTCCTTTGGAACTCCGTTGTTCGAGTGCATGAACTTCTCGAAAGGTGCCTGCTGCTGTGAGGACTGTTGAAAAATTTATACTTTTCCTGTTTGTATGTGTGTGAGATAAATCGAGAGAGAAAGATACATAGAGAGAGAGAGAGAGAGAGAGAGAAAGGGAACACAAATGGTACTGTTTTATCATATTTTCCACTCTAAACCACTGCATGCGACAATGGTTTCACTTCCCATGTGCTTTGTTTTCTTTTTGTATATATGTGTGAGCGTGTGTCGGAATATCTTTATAAAGCACACCTCCCCAAGGGGCACCCGAGTGCCAGACGAGTTGAAGATGACAGGAATGTTTTATGAAGGAAAAACAAATTCTGTGCGGTGCGGAAAAAGGAAACAGGACGAACTAAAACAACAAGAAAAAACGACTACAACACGGAAGCCGAAAGCAAACTTTGCTGGGTGACAGTATTGCGAAAAGTCGGTCCGGGTTGCAAGCACGCCGGACGTGCCGGAATGACTTGCTGCACTCATTTGGTTACACCAGGGGCACACTACTGGACTATCACCCGTTGCCGGGAGCCAAGAGCAACGTTTCGTGCAACGATTTGTGCCGGACCTGCCCAGACGTCTGTTCAAATAGAGCTGTCGGTAGCACTTTACATCGCTACCAATCATGATACAACGGATACATGGCGCTCACGGCTGGACCAAAGGTTCACAACGGGTTTGTCGTATGTCATTACAAGGATTTCTAGCCCGTATATCTTGAATGTTGTTTTAGCCATTCGACCCACTCCTTCGTCCCTCACGTCCAGCAAATAGGTTTTCCATTTCTTCCACAACATTATCGTAACGCTTCTGCCCGAGTGCAGTGCAGTCAACTTTGATGTAGCTGCCTCACGGCGGATCCACTCACCGAAAGAAGTCGACCAATCGGGGCCAGGGAAAACATGGGACGCTCCGCTCCCAAAGTTTCGAAAACATTCGTGCTACAACGATTTGTGTGAAATATACACTTACGGGGTGCCGCTTCCGAGTCTCTGCTTGCCCTGCCAAAGCAGCTCGGGTGCCAGTTACCAGTTTGTAACAAAATCAATGGCAACTACATCCCGGTTCCAGCGCCTCGTAGAGCCTTTCTCCGTACGGATCCGGATATCTTGTATCGTGTTTCATATCAAGCTACTCGAGACAGGCCGTCGGGTTTGAACTGGTTTGATGAAAGTAAAACAATTTTAAAATATCCTAAGCAACCGGGTATGAGCCGCATGGGCTATGATGAATTTGTGTGCGCTTTTTCGTTACCGTACGGTGTATTAAAATTTCCGTGATGGGCTCTGTGTAAATGGATCGTACCAGGAAAAGCTGCACCAGCCCAGATGCGCTTCATTATGAAACATCGGGTTATTGAATGCCATTGGCCAGATATGTACGGTGATGTAGAGCTGTATGAAGCGTATTAGTTTTGAAACTGTTCTTATTAGATATTGTGTATGAATGATGCGAAACATTATTACGATTTGCTTAACGATGTCAAAATTCCTGGAGAACATGTATGTAACAGTATGTAACACTGTGTGTAAAATTTCATTTATTATTGTCTTGGATCTGAAACACAATAAAATAAAGTAACTGTTTCAGATATTATATTATATTACAACTTTCAACTGCTCGTTGTGCTGTTTAAATCACACATTTAAACAAAAGACGCAAATAATTTGTAATATATCTAATATAATCGATCTTAATAAATGTTATGAGATTGCATTCTATGAATTATGAATGAGAAAGTAGTTTCGTACTTACGTTCTTTAGTTCTATGAATTCTGAACTGATTTGAAAATAATTTCTTTAAAACAAATGTAATGTAAATGTTCCTCTTCTAAATTATCCTATTTATAAAAAAAATGAAAACTATCATCACGAATAAATTAGTTTCAATTTAATTTGTAAACATGTTTCAGTCTTATTAACCAATATTTATCAGAAGAACTTAACAGTAAAGTTCATTAAATTCGTCTTTTGACGCATACAATAATAATTTTTATGAAGCCTATTTTCACTTGATACTGGGATGGATGCTTCTTTAGCGCTAGAAGACAGAATAAAGAAAAATGCAAGTAATTATTTTGAATAAGTTTGTATAATTTGAAAATTTTTGAGACAATCTTACAAACACAGGATTTAAGAACGTATTTCATTTGAAGTATGTATTTCATAAATAAATATTGGTACAATTTCTCAACTAACAAATTATTTCAATGTTTTTATCGCATCAAAATCAATAAATTTGAAAGTACAATTGCTACAATAACTTTATTATGAATCAAATATAACAATTATATGAATCAATAACTTTACTAGTACCTAAAGAGACTGATATGCAAGCCAAAAAAAAAGTATTGTTACAATTACAATAACAAAAAAAAATTTTAAACTAAAAAATAATGGATGCTTTGTTAACATAAAAATCACCATACTAATCGCGGAAAGCTGCGTCTATTTCGGACCAGTTATTGCATTTTTAAATAATGATTTGTATCTAAAAAACAATCTCTATGTAACCCCATCTTTTTGTTAAAATGGCAACATGCGTTGTTAGAATGGAAACATACATCGAATGACTGAGTGAAACCTGCATGTAAGTGTTTCGATAGCTTTGCTATCAAACTCGTTGAAGGATAACTTACACATATAGCAACAAAATAACTACAAAACCTACAATGTGCATTTTAATTCTACATGGCCAAATGACATTGTCTAACAAAACTTTCATGTAAGCTCAAAAACTGAGTTTTCAAGTTCAAAATCTGCAACATAGGTTAAACATATTATCGTGATGCATTTTATGCAATACTTTCATAAATGTTCACTCGGTATCGCTGGCTATCTGGATCGAAAATTGTATAGTCTGGTTTCAAAAATGCATACAAACGAAGCGATTAGCGTGGTGATGGTCGTTCCCCTCTTACGACAGCAACTTTGGAATAAATTCGCCCAGCGAAATGGAGTTTATCGTATTCTAACGATCTAATTTTCGTTTCCCCCGTTCACAGCGGACAAATCTTCACCACTCTCATCATCCTCCGGCTGGCTGCAGATTGACTCGTACGTAAAGGTGTGCTGGGTAACGTTCTACATCTGCATCATCTGTACCGTGATGGTGTACTCGATACGCTACCTGATGGTCACCTGACCCCAGCAGCGGGAGGCGAAGAGTGGGGCCGGATCAGCTAACGCTTCGTTGGCAGAAGGTACGGCACTCGAGCTGGAACCCCTCCCGGGCACCTTTCCCGTTCCGCCGCCTCCCTCCGCAGCCACCATCTCTTCGCCAGCGCTTCTCAACGTCGACAGCTGCGTCCTGTTCGTTCCGAGGTGATGCAACACGTTACAAACGAACGCAATAGCGACGGTCCGTGCTTATGTGCTTGGCACCCGTACCCGAAGGCAATCGATCAACCCTGCCCTACGGTTGAGAAAGAATGGAAATTCGCAAAAGCAAGATTAAACGCTGCCAGTAAAGATGTGTAAGATGCAAACATTATGTATTTTTAATTGCAAATACTTGCACACAAACCAAATCAAATAGTAAAACATGTTGCTGTCATCGTGTTTGTAATGCCGTGAATGATCCTTCTAAACACTAAGACAATGTATAGCTCATTTCAGCGTGTAAGAATATATTTTTATAGTAGCTACCGGACCTCTCCATTGCAGTGTATCAAAATTAGATGCGAATGGTTAATGAAACCTAACAAAATGATTTTAGAAAATCGAATGTATTAATTTAAACAACAACGGAGAACAATTTTGGAAAACAGGATGAAAACAACATAGAAAATAAAGTCCACAGTTTTCTCCAGCTATGCCAGTACTGGATGAATCGTGTAAATATATCGTTTTAGCTAAATGTACATAAGCAAAGTCTATACCCAGTTGCTTCTGCTCCTTCACCTCAGTTGTCCACCCCACCACATTTTCTCCCTACAAACGCGTTTGAAATGGGTTTTAATACAAACGATACGCGCCGTCGGCTGCGATTGCCTGATTGAAGTTCATCGAATATAAGCAACGGTTAATAAATAGCACCACAGAATAGCAGATGGGCTCCCAACGATGAAAACAGCAGCGCAGCGTTGCAGAATCCAACACACAAAACGAAACAGGTTAACCTAGCAACTAATCGTAACATACGCAATCTTTCGTGTACATACCATACAATTGAAGGATAAAGACAAAACAAAGAGGGAAGGGAGTGGCAAATGTAACAGTACGTAAACTACAGGGGTGGAAACGACCGCTCCTTTACAGGCCCAGGCAAATGAAATCGGCTCACTTCAACGTACTGAGTAAATGTAATGCTTGATTTTGTGTTTCATAATAGAAAAACACTCACCCTTGCGTTATCGGTTAATGGTATTGACTTGCCTGTCATAGATAAAACAATGTATCCATTTGTTGTTCACTACAAAAAACACACACACTGAAAGGAGACAAATAAACTAACAACTAAAAATCCGACTGTATTGTTTGAACTAATTTCATTATAAAATTACAAGATATCACAGTTTAGGTTGTATGGTCATGGTTAACAGTAAAGAAGAAATTGGTTTGAGTTGATATCTTTTTACAGTACAATATTAACATTACAATATTAAAATATTTTGCAGGTTATATTGTTCATTATTTATTAGTTTAAACGTGTAAGATTACACGACATTTTTCATATATCATTATGATCATATATCATCATTAATGAAATCTTAAATGATTTTGAGTACAGTTGTTTTGTACTCTTGTATTGTGTGTACAATGTGTGTCGTTAAAATTCTTAAAAAAATAGTGACTTTCATTTTATTTATAAGTCCTATAATAACTCCAGAAGTATAAAACCTAACATTAAAATGCGTTTTCCTTTTACTTTTAAAAGAAAAAAAGAAATAGTTTTGGCTTAGAATGGAAATGTACAGCATATGACAAATAAATAGTATTGTTTTAAAATCCTTGTAGAAGAGTCTCTGAAAACAAATATTAGCAAAACCAACACTCTTTGCACAACCCGTTCGCCGCTATGAAAGGTATTTCAAATATAAATCTGTAGTAAATTAAGAAGCAGCACACAAAATTGAATCATATTGCAATCGCTTTCAACACCTGGACGCGATCCATCAGACTAAACGCCTGGTGAATGTTTTAGTCAAATATTCATGATATTATGCTAAAATTCAACCACCCGCTTGGCGTCAAAATAACGTCCAAAGTAACTGGGTGGAAAATTGATTGTAGCAATTTCGCATTCCAGCGCCGTTTCATCGCTTAGGAAGTAAATTCGAACCCGTATACGCCTCCTAAATTGTCTGTTCACCTCCGGCCATCCTCTCGACTCCGATTTGCGTTAGTTCTACCGTTCCATGATATGGTCCTAATTAAAACAGTTACAATCTTTTATTCATAAGCAAACTCGTTATCCCACTTTACATATCACGGCGATGCCAAGTGAAACTGGGCAGCCTCGAGGCATACATATTTTGGGGGAAAGGGATTAACGACTCGAAGGTAAACCCGTTGCAATATGGTCTATTTTCTAGGTAGTGATCAATTTCCAATTTCCAATCGTTGGAAGCGAATCAATTACCTAACAAGATTGATGAAGGCTCAAATTGATATAGTATTCAGTAGAGTTTACTTTCGAAATGATTAAATCTGCTTATACTGAATACCAGCGATTAGAAAGCAAATGATCCTCTCTACTGTTTGCGAACGAGCAAACACATTTTAATAAATTTGATCTCGTTATAAATCAGTACAATCTGCAGTTAGTAATTTCAAAGTACTGAATTCCCAAAGTACTAAGTACTGATACAAACTGATTTAGAATGACGAATCGATGAGTTAAATTATTTCGTAAGAAAGAAAGTCAACAAAAGAAAATGGAAAAAAAATAAATATTAAATTTACAGATCTGTTGGACAAACCATATTCATTACTTGCATGCTTCATTTTCCTATTATAACATACGTTTCCTCAAAATAACAATCAGAGTGCTTCGTGCATATGTGGAACCGTAGTATCCCTTGGGATTGAGACTGTAAGACTAAGAGATCATGCGCTTGGGAAAAAGCTTCCTGTAGTTCTTGCTTCTCTACAAGGCTGATGGAAGCATTTATTTAAGAGAGGACCAAACATGGACAGGATTCCATCATTGTTTATCGTTACAAAAAAGACCACACCAAACGTACAACTTTATTCATAAGGTTCTGTGCTGTCGAAGCTTCTTACAGCAGCGTTTTTTTATGACAAGAAGTTTTGTAAGCATATTAGCACAAACGGCCCTCGGTATTGCAAGTTTTAATTTTTTTAGCCATGGACACACATTGTGACGAAGGTGGTGTATTGATGGCTTAAATGTTTGTAATAATATTAAAAATATAATGACATAAAGGAAATTGGAATAAACATTTAAAGATATTATTATCAATTTCATCGTCCTTACCGTTCTTATAAATTATAACAAAAAATCAATGTTCTTATAAATTATAGCTACACTTACGTACTTACACATATGCGGATTAGAAATCATTTTTTTTTTATTATTATTTTTTTTTTATTATTATTAGGAACGGCCTGGCCGTATTGCTTATGATTAGTTTACAATTTTCGATCATAATTTGCTCTGCTCAATTGCTTAGTTCTAAGCAATTTTCGGTATGCTTAGTTCCTTTTGATTGGACATTTCCTTCCAATGGTGGCACCTTATTCCGGGTGAACTCGGATTTTCCGTAGTGTTCCGTTGTCCTTTATCGTGGCCTGGTTCGTCATCAGCTGGTTCGTCATCGCGTGATCCACGGTGCCGGGAGTGTTCCCTGAGAACTCCCTGAGAGAACTCTTGTTCTTACAGGGAGCTTCTGTCTGTTTCCCAACTTTTTGCTGATGTGCTGCGTGGTTAAGCGTTACAATCGTTCATTCATTTCATTCATTCATTCATCCATTCATGCTTTTCTCATGTATACAAGCGATTTACAACATTTAACAATTAACAACATAAA